>JACRUU010000005.1:8362154-8364654 GCA_030449085.1 Kryptopterus vitreolus | reverse complement strand
GATTTTGGAAAGATGGTGACCACTGATTAGACTTTTTGAATGATACTGATCAGTGATTGGTCATTGTGATTGATGGTGATCAGGGATTGGATTTTGGAAAGATGGTGACCACTGATTAGACTTTTTGAATGATGGTGATCAGTGATTGGATTTTGGACAGATGGTGATCACTGATTAGACTTTGAATGATGGTGATCAGTGATTGGTCATTGTGATTGATGGTGATCAGGGATTGGTCATTGTGATTGATGGTAATCAGTGGTTGGATTTTGGAATGATGGTGATCAATGATTGGATTTTGGAAAGAGGGTGATCAGTGATTGGTCATTGTGAATGATGGTGATCAGGGATTGGTCATTGGGAATGATGGTGATCAGTGATTGGTCATTGGGAATGATGGTGCTCAGTGATTGGTCATTGTGAATGATGGTGATGAGCATGACAGTACCAGATATTATAATTATAATAATGCTTATAATAATAATAATAATAATAATAATAATAATAATAATAATAATAATAATAATAATAATAATGATAATAATAATACAACCTGTCTGGCATGTTGCTTAGCATTAAGCTAACTCTTTTATTATCCTAGCAATAGCATAGCATTGCGTAGCAGCTACAACTCTTTACTTTAGCCACATTACTGTAAAGTACTTCACTGCTTAACTAGCTACATTCCTAAAATAGAGACGCATCTGAAACTCACACTCTAGACCACTTGAAATGTGCAATTACCTCAGAACGTATGAGGTAAAAAAAAAAAAAAATGTGTTCAGAAGCATGTGTGGTATTTGTGTACAATTATTGTCTCTGATTCGGTACCGCCAAGGTATGGAAGAAGCGCACTATAATGAGGCGAAGGCACACCCTGACATTCAGACATCTTGTTTATGTTCCTCTGTAGTTCAGGGACAATAAACAGCACATGCGTGGACTGAATGAATACGGCGGATTCAGGCGCTATGGGTAATTGTACATTACAAACAGCACACATTGCTAATATAGTAAACTAGCCACATTAATCGCATTCTTATATTGCGATATATGCTAGCTAGCAAATATTACAGAGTGTATAGAGAGTGTAGCTAAAACACACGGCCTTCGGACCCGATTCAAATCGCACCGCCACCAATCTGCCACTAGTGGGCCCTTGAGCAAGGCCTTCAACCCTCAATTGCTCAGTTGTAAGTCGCTCAGGATAAGGGCGTTTGCCAAAATCCCGTAAATGTAATAGGGGGACGCCCAAAGTAAAAGCTTTCTGTGAATCGTGAATGATCGATGTCGACGATGGTCGGAGAAATCGAATCAGCCCTTCCAGCCCTCTACTGCCTCTATTGGTGAGTATTTGAAACGTAATAATAATAATAATAATAATATTGCGCTAAAATTGTCGACATTTTGTTCGGCCGCTAGCTAGTCAACGAGCTTAACGGACGCAGAACGTAGCGAACGAATGAAATAACCAAGCAATTCTTACCACCTCTCACCATGTATTAACCACCACATTCCATCATAAGTACAGCATTTACGGTATATATTACTGCATTATTTTATACTCATTTTAAATGTATTATAACGTTTCTTAAGTTCAGCCCTCAGGCCATTTTTATAGCTTATATCTTAAAAACATAGGGAAGTGGAAGCTCGAGGCGTTGCCCTCTGGACCAGAAGATCGCTGGTTCAAATCCCACCCCCACCAAGCTGCCCCACCAAGTGGGCCCTTGAGCAAGGCCCTTAACCCTCAATTTCACAGCTGTAAGTCGCTCTGGATAAGAGCGTCTACCAAATGCTCTAAATGTAACATGTAATGCTAATCAAGTTAGGAGACACGCGTTAGTCAATAGGAATTCATACTACGAACAAACATTTGTATTTATTATTATTTTTTATAAGATTGTAAACAAATTCAGGCAACAAAGGGTTCCTATTATATTCCTATTTTTGGGTGCAATATTTACTGCATGCTTCAATCGACCATCCTGCAGATCATACGTACATGTTTTACTGTATGTAGACTGGCAAAAAAAAAAAAAAAAAGTGAACAAACAAAATAGCGCTGTAGCTGGGGTGACGTAGCTGGGCAAATAAATAAATAAATAAATAAATAGTCTCATCTACATCCAGATGAAATCGAAGTCAAAGCACTAAACAGATCCATTATATCCACTATGCGGCGGCGTCTAACTGGTTCTCTGTGCCATGTTTGTGCCAGCAGACCACCTAGTGACCGTGGTGCGTATGTTCAGGCAGTGAGGCGGAGGAGAGGGAGGGCTCGGTGCCACGTGCCCAGCCTGAAATTCCTCCACTGGAGCTTTCTTCGGGCTCTGCGCTAAACAAAACAATAAAGCGCATAAGCGGGCAGCTTTAATTAACCGCTTAGCTGTTGTGTTTCCAAAACGGTGTCGCTTTCGGTGGTGGCATGCAAATCAGCTCGTCGTCCTCCACCCCTTTCTCTCCTGCGCTGTCTTTATGTGAGCCCCCACCCCCTCAC
>JACRUU010000005.1:8352154-8357154 GCA_030449085.1 Kryptopterus vitreolus | reverse complement strand
ACCCTGGAGGTGTGAGGCGAACGTGCTAACCACTAAGCCACCGTACCTCTCATTATTTATTTATTTGTCTTATTAAAAAAATGTCCAGTAACCTTTATCCTTTGCATTGCATTGATTTCTTTCCGTCCTTACATCCAAAAAATGTGCTTCTGCCAACGTAACACATTCCTTGTATGTGCCTTTGACTGGGATTTTTGTTCGTAGCGCTTTAAATGCGTTTATGTTGCACGTCATTCCTGTCATTTCTATCGGAACGGCTTGTTGGAAGCGTATGCAGTGGACTTTCTACACGTGTAAGAAGGAGTTTCTCATGTCTGGTGGACTTTAAGTGTCACCTTTAAGACCAACCCTTATTGTCACCCTTATGGACTCGTGTGCAGAGTTCATGTCTGTCGGTCTATGAGGGTTTGGAAAGCGAACAAATGTTATATAAAGGGTAATGAAATGTTATAAGCACTTTCTCCTCACACCGCCAGGGTCCGGGTTCGATTCCCGTCTCGACCATGTGTGTGTGGAGTTTGCATGTTCTCCCTGTGCCTCAGGGGGGTTTTCTTTTTTCTCCGGGTTCTCCGGTTTTCCTCCCCGGTTCAAAAACATGCACGGTAGGTTGATTGGCACCTTGGAAAATTGTCCCTAGTGTATGAATGTGAATGAATGTGTGTGTGTGTGTCCTGTGATGGGTTGGCATTCCATCCAGGGTGTATCCTGCCTTAATGCCCATAGACGCCTGAGATAGACACAGACTCCCCGTGACCCGAGGGAAGATCTGATAAAGCGGTAGAAGATGAATGAATGAATGAATGAATGGATATACAAACCGGATTCCAAAAAAGTTGGAACACTATACAAATCGTGAATAAAAACTGAATGCAATGATGTGTAGGTGCCAACTTCTAATATTTTATTCAGAATAGAACAAAACACACGAAACAAAAGTTTAAACTGAGAAAATGTACCATTTTAAGGGAAAAATATGTTGATTCAGAATTTCATGGTGTCAACAAATCCCAAAAAAGTTGGGACAAGTAGCAGTAAGAGGCTGGAAAAAGTAAATTTAAGCATAACGAGGAGCTGGAAGACCAATTAACACAAATGAGGTCAATTGGCAACATGATTGGATATAAAAAGAGCTTCTCAGAGTGGCAGTGTCTCTCAGAAGCCAAGATGGGTAGAGGATCACCAATTCCCACAATGTTGCGCAGAAAGATAGTGGAGCAATATCAGAAAGGTGTTACCCAGCGAAAAATTGCAAAGACTTTGCATCTATCATCATCAACTGTGCATAACATCATCCAAAGATTCAGAGAATCTGGAACAATCTCTGTGAGAAAGGGTCAAGGCCGTAAAACCATACTGGATGCCCGTGATCTCCGGGCCCTTAAACGACACTGCACCACAAACAGGAATGCTACTGTAAAGGAAATCACAGAATGGGCTCAGGAATACTTCCAGAAACCATTGTCAGTGAACACAATCCACCGTGCCATCCGCCGTTGCCAGCTGAAACTCTACAGTGCAAAGAAGAAGCCATTTCTAAGCAAGATCCACAAGCTCAGGCGTTTACACTGGGCCAGGGATCATTTAAAATGGAGTGTGGCGAAATGGAAGACTGTTCTGTGGTCAGACGAGTCACGATTCGAAGTTCTTTTTGGAAATCTGGGACGCCATGTCATCCGGACCAAAGAGGACAAGGACAACCCAAGTTGTTATCAACGCTCGGTTCAGAAGCCTGCATCTCTGATGGTATGGGGTTGCATGAGTGCGTGTGGCATGGGCAGCTTGCATGTCTGGAAAGGCACCATCAATGCAGAAAAATATATTCAGGTTCTAGAACAACATATGCTCCCATCCAGACGTCATCTTTTTCAGGGAAGACCCTGCATTTTCCAACAAGATAATGCCAGACCACATTCTGCATCAATCACAGCATCATGGCTGCGTAGGAGAAGGATCCGGGTACTGAAATGGCCAGTCTGCAGTCCAGATCTTTCACCTATAGAGAACATTTGGCGCATCATAAAGATGAAGGTGCGACAAAGAAGGCCCAAGACGATTGAACAGTTAGAGGCCTGTATTAGACAAGAATGGGAGAGCATTCCTATTTCTAAACTGGAGAAACTGGTCTCCTCTGTCCCCAGACGTCTGTTGAGTGTTGTAAAAAGAAGGGGAGATGCCACACAGTGGTGAAAATGTCCTTGTCCCAACTTTTTTGGGATTTGTTGACACCATGAAATTCTGAATCAACATATTTTTCCCTTAAAATGGTACATTTTCTCAGTTTAAACTTTTGTTTCGTGTGTTATGTTCTATTCTGAATAAAATATTACAAGTTGGCACCTACACATCATTGCATTCAGTTTTTATTCACGATTTGTATAGTGTCCCAACTTTTTTGGAATCCGGTTTGTATTAGGCTTTTGCAACTTGCTGTAACATGGAAATTAAAGCGGTTTAGTTTTCACAGATACTCCTGTATGCAATTTCGTCCCCAAAAAAGGTGGTTTTCCTTAAAAGGAAACAAACAACTTGTTCATTTGAAGAGACCTGCATTATTCTCGCTTATATATTTAGTACTGATCTGGGAGATTCATCGCCATTATCGATTAATTCGAGTCTCTGGTTTTTGCCGATTTTGAAAATATGAAAACCGATTTGACGATTTCATCTCGGTTTGGCACACCGAGCTTCCGTAGTTCTCCGCCTCCCGCCCCTCATTACACTTCCGAAATACGAAATACAACATGGCGGCGAGCTCTGACGAATCCGAATAGCTCGTTTCCAAGAGGGGGCGGGGTTTCATCAGTCATTTGGAAACCTTCAGACGTTCAAACAAACCAAATCCCCGCTGTAACATTTATCTAAAGTTAAACTAATGTATTCCAGCACCACTAACAGAACCACACTGCGGGATAAACATGACAGCGACAAAACACCCACAACAAACAGGTAACAACAACAAACATAATATATAATAAAATAAGTCATATATAACTATTGTCCAGATTAGTGCATAAACGTCCCCATTCATAAACTTCCCTACAAACACAATAAATATCTAAGTAACCCTCATGCGTATTATTTTCTCATCTCCATATAACGTGTCGTAACAACACTATCCGTATACAACGTTTAAAACAGCCGGCGCTATGTAAATGTAACGAATTATTATTATTATTATTATTATTATCGTTATTATTCTCGTCTCGAGCAACACCGCTGACATCGATCGCAAGCAGGTGAAGAAATTTGTGCTGGTGCTGATCGTGTGATGTCGCGTTCGGGATAAACAGCGTCACGTCGCATTTCAAATCCCCGAGGCGTCTTCGCCGAACTCACAACGACGACGACTTCTTCGAACGCTATACGCCGACTAGCAAAGAGGCCGCGTCTCCTTTTCCTCGTGCACTGCTGCATTCATTAGCAAACAAACAAACAAACAAAAAAAATGCAGATAAATGAAATGATTTCGTCCCTCCACATGTCTGTTTGTGCACTATATATATATATATATATATATATATATATATATATATATATATATCTCAGGAAGAGGCACATCCATGTGATTTTGACAGTGTGGGGGGGGGCGAGATAGAGGTAGATGGAGAGGAAAAAAAAAGAGTGAGAGTGAGCGGGAAAGAATGAGAGAGAGAGAGAGAAGAGATCCTCGCCTTCCGTATTGTTCCAGACTTGAAAAAAATTATGACAATCGTTTTCAATCATCCTCAGCTGCGGCGTTGCTTAGGCGCATTTGGCTGCGTGGCGCTGAGGAGGGGAAAAGTTGAGCATTGTTCTGTTTGATGAAACTGTGGAGTGTTTGCTCGCTGTCTGCAGGGACCGGCTTGAAAACAAGCTATCTGAAAAACTCCCCCCGCTGAGCGAAATGTTAAATAAACAAAGGCGCGGATAAACAAAATCCCTCCATTTTAATGTCACCGAGAAGAAAGCCCGCGTTTTTAATGCTGCGATTGCCGCGCCGCACGATGCCGGGGCGCGATTTTTTACTTATTTATTTATTTATTTACCCCCACCCCCCCCCCCCCCCCTCTCTCTCTCTCTCTCTCTCCTCCTTCCCCTCTATAAACTTTACCTTTATCTCCAAGGCGCCGGGATTATAATTGCTCGAGGTAATTATTGCGGTTATGAAGGAAAATAGCTTCGGGCTAAAGGACAAGGCTAAAAATGAAAAGGTGAAAAATGTTTAGAAGCGCTATAGGCTAAGAGGGGAATGTGTTGAGGAATGCCTCCGAGTGATTTGTCTTTCTTTTCGCACTTTTGCGCGCGTGTCGCTAATCCCTGCAGCCGATTCCAGGCGAATTCGCCGCTTTTAATACTTTCCCTAAGATTTGCGCTCTGTAAAATAGCGGGTGTGTGTGTGTGTGTGTGTGTGTGTGTAGGAAACGGGGGTCTTGATTTTCATCTACAGTAGATTTTAGTCTCGTCTCCCGCAACAAACCACCTTTCCGTCCGTCACCGGTCCGCATGGAATAAATGGTAGTAAAAAGGGGAATATTTGTTGTTAGACGTACTATTTATTGTTTATCGGTTTACGTGTATACTGTCACAACACGTGTGCCGAGTTAACATGAAATAATCTGCTATTATTGTTATATTATTATATTTTTTTTGTAACGCGCCTTGGAAAAATGGGAGACGTACAATATATCGTATTCTCTCTTCCGAGATGTTTACTTTGTTTATGTTTACGCCTCTATATAGTCCTTTTTTCCACTTTTGAGTGTGTTGCTGATCCCTGTAGCTGATTTGAAGCACAATATGCACTTTTCTATCTATCTATCTATCTATCTATCTATCTCTCTATCTATCTGTCTGTCTGTCTGTCTGTCTATCTATCTGTCTGTCTGTCTGTCTGTCTATCTATCTATCTATCTATTTATCTATCTATCTATCTGTCTGTCTGTGAGGTCTCAGTCTGTCAGTCTATCTATCTATTCCTCTGTCTGTATATATGTATATGTTCCTATCTATCTATCTATCTA
>JACRUU010000005.1:8344654-8347154 GCA_030449085.1 Kryptopterus vitreolus | reverse complement strand
AGACTTGGAGGGGTTTTTCTCATTTTCACAAGTTTTTTTTTGTTTTTTTTTTAACGTAAAACATCTTCAGCAGAACTTTAAGAAATACGATTATGGCGTTGTTGCTTTTTTTTTAATAAATAAATAAACAAAGTGCTACAAAGCAGAATGCAGCGCACCATGTGCTGAATTTTAAATGCTGAATTAATCTCCGCGGCGATCGATAAAACATGCACATTTTTATAAATATATACTGCAAGAATTTCTCATTAGCTTTAAAACAGCTGCGAAAAAGGAATTTATTATATTTTGCGTACTTAGT
Source organism: Kryptopterus vitreolus (assembly GCA_030449085.1). Taxonomy (NCBI): domain Eukaryota; kingdom Metazoa; phylum Chordata; class Actinopteri; order Siluriformes; family Siluridae; genus Kryptopterus; species Kryptopterus vitreolus. Next base: position 8,346,853 of record JACRUU010000005.1, on the reverse strand, counting down.
GTCTCACTATCTACATCAATCTCTCTCTCCCTCTTTCTCTCTGTTTCTCCCTGTCTTATTCTCTCCCTCTCTCTTTCTCTCTCTCCATCACTGACTCTTTCTCTCTGCCCCCTTTCTGTCTTTTTTCAAGGTCTTTGTCTTATTGTCTGTTTCTATATCCTTTCCTTTTCCTGTGACCCCTTAATCTCTCTCTCTCTCTCTCTCTCTCTCTCTCTCTCGCTAGACATGTTACCCGTTCCGTCTGTCTTTCTTTTTCACTCTACCACTCTCTGTATGTCTACTTTCTATCTTTCCCTATCTCTCCATCTCTTACACATTACTCTCTGTTTCTTTCTGTCTGTCTGTTTAGCACCCTGCCTTTCTTTTTCTGTCTTTCTCTCTGTTTCAGTGAACATCGGTTTAAAATACAAACAAAATAGTTATCGAATTAAATAATTAATCGGAAATAAACCAAAAAATTTTAATTAAACGAACACACATGAAAAATAACATGAAAAAATTTAATAAATTTTATATAAATATTATAATATATAATATAGTATAATATATAGTATATTAATATTAATATTATATATATATATATATTTTTTTTTTTTTTTTTCATATATAAAGCATTTTTATTCTTCATGAATTGCAATTACTCGGTCATGTGACTCGCGTCTGGATTGCCTTGCGTCAGAACGCTATACGAAGCAAATGTCATGCGAAAGATCCAATGATGCCGTGATATGCTTCATTTTCTTGTCTTTCTCTGGCCTTTTAAAATGTGTGTGAGAGAGAGAACGAGATAGAGAGAAAGAGAAAGAGAGAGAGGAAGTGGAGAGAGGAGGCCATGCTGAGAGAGAGGAAAATGGGGCTAGAGGACATTTCACGCTCCTAGTGGCCGCCGAATTGAAATGACTGCGGCGTGGCATGATTTGAAGGTCAGGAGACACCGGATTATATTCCTGGTGCTGGAGACAGGAGAGGGGGATGTCGGGTGGAGGAATAAACAATCTCTCCTTTTCTTTTGCTTTTCCCCCCTGCTCTCTCTCTCTCTCTCTCTCTCTCTCTATCTGTGATTGCAGGAGCGGCTGAAAGGAAACACCGGAGCTCTAAATTCGAGGAACGTCATTACTCTAGGACATATTTGTTTATTTATTTCCCTTTTTCAATCATTCATTCATCCCATCACGGATCCCTGAAATACCCCACCCCCCCACACACACACAAAAAAGAAATAAATAAGGCAGATAAAGATAGAGAGAGATGCAAAAAGATAGGAATATAGAGAGTAAGAGAAGGAGATAGAGACACACAGAGAGACACAGAGAGAGAGAGAGAGAGAGAGAGAGAGAGAGTGCATGTTTTACACAAATAATAACATCCGGCGCGTCCCGATCCAATGGCGAGACTTAATAAAAAACAGCGCAGGATTGAATTATCATATTTTAACCGGATGTGTTTTCAGTTTGAATGCATGACTCTGCCTTACAAATGATCAAAACACTTTCTGTAGGGAAGCACAAGGCTTTTGCCATCGCTTTCTTCCTCTCCCTCGCTCTCTCTCTTTCACACACACACACACACACACACACTCTTTCCTCTAAATAAAATGAAGATAAACAACAAGATGAGAGAGAAAAGCGACGAAAATAAAATCATTTCCCTTTTTAACCACTAATGACAGAACGGATAAGCTGCAGTGGTACACACAACACACACAACACACACACACACACACACACACACACACACACACACACACACACGACACACAATTCTGCGATGATAAGATGGACAGCGGCCAGAAGCATGACTGACATCTGGCTCTGATTCGTCCTGTCCAGTCTAATGTATATATCTGTTTATCTATCCATACCCGATAATTTGTCATTATGACTCATAATAGTGTTATAACTTATTCAGTAAACCTGAGCGGGATGGAGGTTGAAATGGTTCATATGGAACCTTCATAGCCATGAACCGTATATGACATACATTATAAGGACCATAAGTATTTTGAACACATTTTGGACCCTCGTGCAGTTAGGACACAATTCCGCTCTTCCGGAAAGACGTTCCGTTCGATTTTTTTTGGGGTGGGGGGGGGGCGGGACTTGTGGAGATTTGTGTTCATTCATCCACGATAGTGTTAGTAAGGTCAGGTAGTGATGTAGTTCCAATTCCAAGCCGATCCCGGTGGGGTTCGGTCGGGTG
>JACRUU010000005.1:8332154-8337154 GCA_030449085.1 Kryptopterus vitreolus | reverse complement strand
GAACTAATTTTCCTGCAATTGTTGATTAAAAAAAAGTTGATTATTCAGAAATAATCTGCCACATCTACTACAAAATATCAGAGTTTATATATTAAAAAAAACAACAATAAAAGTGATAAAATATTGGGTTTAAAAATCATTGCAAAACAAAACGTTCAATGTGTGTCGAACCATGAGTTTCTGTGTCATGCGTCAGGATAAATGCACGCCGTTCAACCCGTTTATCTATAACTTGATGACCGGAGAAGTGTCACGTTTACTCGCTCTTTACTCGCACTTTCTAGGCACCTAAAACAGATGGACCACTTCTACACGTTGCTTGACATCACCACGAGCCGACGTGAGGGATTTATGTGAGATTGTAAGCACCTGAATATCCTATAAGTAAGTGATAAAATACACCGTTTCGGTGAAACACACTTTCTCATAACAGAACGTCCTGAAGTGTTCATATTTGACCATATCTTCCAAGCATTATAAGTCCAACACATTAATAATGTACCAAAGTTTTAGGCAGGTGTGAAAAAATAAACAAAAGAATGCTTTCAAAAACGGAAGTGTTAATTATTTTTTTCGTCAATGAAAGAAATGCAACGAATGAAGAAAAGGGAAATGGAAATAAAATCGATATTTGGTGTTTGCCTTTAAAACAGCAGTAACACTTCTAGGTACACTTACACACAGTGTTTATGGAGGAACTCGGCTGGTCGGTTGTTCCATCTTGGAGATGTAAACACAGATCTTCTGTGGATGGAGACGTTCTCACATCCTTCTGTCTCTTCATGGAATCCCACACACACTCCATGATGTTGAGATCAGGGCTCGGGGGGGGGTCGTGCACATCACTTCCACTACTTCTAGTTCTTCTAAAGTTACGAACACCAAATACTGACTTGATTCTGCATTCTTTTGTTCGCTCACTTACATTTTGTAACTTGACAAAAATAAACAATCATTATTTATATATCTAAATTTAAATAATAAATTTACATTATTTATATATACATTTTATATTACATTTTGTCGCACCTGCCTAAAACACCTGAACAGTACTGTATATATATATATATATATATCTATATATATATATCTATATATATAGTATATATATATATATATATATCTATATATATATATATATTTATTTTTAAGCTATTATTATTTTTAAGTATATTCATTTGTAGCTAATTATCCAGTTTGTTCTTGTTATTGCTCAGTAGATGTAAACTCACCAGGCTTTTTTTGTTGTTGTTATTTCTTGCAGATTATAAGACCCACCAAGTCATGTGATCAATCAATTAAGACACCTTTATTTTCCAGCCATGTGGTCCTTCCCAAAACTACAAAGTTGCAGAGACAGTAAATGTCTTAGGATGTGGTGGAATTAAATTTCCCTTCACATTAAATACAACGTCCAAACTTGTTCCATCATGACAATGTCCATGTGCACAAAGCTAATTCCCATAAAGATCTAATTTACATGGCTTGGAGTGGAAGAAATTTTTTTTTCGAGCTCTTGACCTTAATTAAGCTTAATGAACACCTGTGGGATGAGGTGGAAGGCTGACTGCACCCCAGGCCTCCGGCCTCCTCACGCTAGATCAGTACTATCTGACTTTTACTAACCCCCTTAGAAATGGACGAACCCAAATCCTACAAACCCCATTTAAAAAATCGACTGGAACAACGTTTCACTAGAATAGCAGTGTTTTTTATAAAAAAACAAAAAACAAAATGGAAATTATAAAGCAAATATGACTCATAGTGAATATAGAATTAGAGATGTATTTTTGTAAAATGTCTAATTAATAATCTTCATGGATAATGTTTGACTCTGTAGCTTCTCATTAGCATATTCTACCACAGAATGCATTTTACGTATTTTTTTAAGCAAACAATGTGTATATAAATGATTAAATGATAAATGCAATGCATCTGGAACTGGAAAACGGTAGTAAAACTCTCTCATTTAATTCTCCACATCCTCAAATCAACGAACAAAATGTTAAAAAAAAAAAAAAAAAAAAGGCCCGTGTCTTTTCACTTTTAAAAAACTCGCTAAAGGAGTTGGAGGAAATAGCCTGGGCCATTTCAGCAGGTCCATTAAGGCATGGAGCAGAACAGGTAAATGACTCTATTGACATTAGCGTCCCAGTTCAATCACCGTAATACCGTCGTAATAATCCACATTTTTATACATTAGTTTTAAAAAGAGATGGTTTCTGCAGGGGGGGGGGGAATCATTTCGTCTGTTGAACTATTAGCGTGTTAAAAAAAAAAAGGTGGGGGGGGGGATAAGAAATATAAGAGAGAGACAGAGAGAGAGAAAAAGAGAGAGAGAGAGAGAGAGACGGATGGAGAATGACAAGGTGTGAAGAGTGAAAAAGTTAAGAAAGAAACAAGTGACAGGTAAAATGGACGCTTGTTTCAGATTTAGTACATTCCCAGAACAGCGCGGTGACAGAGATTAGCCGAAATTAAAATTGAGGACAATTAATATTAATGAGACGGCTTAAATGGATTTAATACAAGTGCCAGTGTGGGGAGAGAGAGAGAGAGAGAGAGAGAGAGAGAGAGAGAGAGAGAGAGAGAGAGAGAGAGAGAGAGGGAGAGAGAGAGAGAGAGAGAGAGAGAGAGAGAGAGAGAGAGAGAGAGAGAAAATCGAAAAGGACACGTTAATCTGACATGTTAACACTAGTGAACGACAAAATGCCGTCTCAACAGGTGAATTTTCGAAACTTTATTGTAAAGCAACAAAGCGGCTAAAATGACCGTACCCCATGTGTAGCATGATTATGGAGTTCCTCCTCGACTCGCACTACTCTCTACCTGCAATTATTATACAGTCGTCCCTGCTTCGATGACTGAAATCCTAACAAATGCTTTTACACTTAATCCTGTCAAACCCACTCTCTCATTAAATGAGGTACAGAGACACTACAAAGAAGCTTGGAAAGAACTAGCCGAGCTCGGCGAGGTAATTCCTAGCTAGTACGGTTTGCACACGCTAAATGTTACAAAGCCGAGTGCATAATCGGGCAAACCATTATTCCATTTGTGTTTATCTAGTTAGAAGGAGAAAACATAGCTATATATAGATATATCGGTAGCGAATACAGTAAAAGTTAGCTTGGGTTGCTAATTGGCTATCAAAGCTAATACAAAGCCAATTTTCAACAACGCAAACGCCTTTTGCAAGACAAAAAAATCGTATTCTGTGGTAAAGTGTGCGATCCAGTTGACATTTTGGGCGCTACACACCCACCGACAGAAATGCTCGCAACATTCACACAACTATTAGCGACGCGAGCATCTGGCTAACATGAACACTTGCTAGCTTTCTCAACAAACAAACAAAGAATAAACAAAATGCCTCTTTAAGTTCCAGCACAATGGCGTAACCCTCACATTTCCGAATTCATACAAAAGCGTATTTGTGCCCTTCGTTTCTTCTGTCAACCCCCCCCCACACGTCTGTCACCCCCGCACCCCCCCACCCCCCCCCCCCCCCCCCCCCCCTCAATCTCAGGACCATTTCTCCTCGACACTGTTATTATTATATATTATTCATATTTTTATTACTAAATTATTACTCATTTTCTTCTCTGAGCACTATCGTAATTCACATCCGAGGTTCTCATCAAAGCCAGGCGGCAGAACGAATGTCGACGGATACATTTACTTTCTACCTAAAATAATTCAAAGGGAATATTAAATATATATTAAAATGATCAAATATTTGAGGATGGTATTTAAAAAAAATAAATAAATAAATAAAGAGATCATTTGCCTGAGACACAAGCGCTGCTTTTCTTTTCATTAGGACAGTCCACATTTTTTTGCCTTTTCCTTTTATTTTCTATATATATGTATATGTATATAATATATTTTTGATTATATATATATATATATATATATATATATATATATATATATATATATATATATATATCCAGTGTTCACATTAGAGACGTATCTTGTACTTTTAATTTCTTTTCCTACTAATTTGCTTGTTTCATATGATATATATATATATATATATATATATATATATATAATATATATATATATATATATATATACACACACACATATATATATCTAATATATATATATATATATATATATAGATATATATATATATATATATATATATATATATATATATATATATATATATAAGATAAACTTTTCCTACACAATCTTTTTTCTTTTAAAGTGCATGTACACAATCCTTTCTTCTAAAACCGGTCAGGAGTAACTTTTACTAATTAGTAGTATTCATTATTGAAGCCCGAACCAGCGTTAGAACCAGTGATAGAACCGACAATGATTAAACCAGCGTGACTGATTTAAGTGTATTTACTCGGTTTAGATGCAGGTTTACATTTTTTACAAAAAATTAAATTGTGTGTGTGTGTCCCCGTGTGTGTCTCGTACAAGGAGTTTTAAAATAAATAACTAAAAACGTACAATACAAAAAAAAATCATTCATTAATTCTAACATAATTATTCTCTGTTTCTGTCCCTATTTACAAATAGTCAGATTAACATTAATTAATTAACTATAGAAAGGTGGAAATTAAGCATCATAAGAAGCATTAAAACCCTTTCTAATAGGGGAACAAGAGAAACAATCGACGGGCACATGGGATCCTAAACTCGTATATGTATGTTTATTTTATTATTTTTATTTATTTATTTAAATGAATCAATCCATTTTGGATATTGGACCCCTAAACAGTTTTGACCCATAAATAGTTTCATGTTCAGGGAGGTGGGAGATCAGTGGTTAAGGAGATGTGCCTCTGGACCGGAAGATCACAGGTTCAGATCCCATTCACCACAGTAACATTAAAACCACCACTACCACCAAGCTTGCCACTGAGTGGGCCCTTGAGCAAGGCCCTTAACCTTCAATTGCTCAGTTGTAAGTCGCTCTGGATAAGGGTGCCTGGCAAAGTGGCGTAAATGTACATTTGTAACCCTTAATAGCATCT
>JACRUU010000005.1:8302154-8324654 GCA_030449085.1 Kryptopterus vitreolus | reverse complement strand
ATGCACACACACACAGATGTCTTACTGGGTGCAGTACATCACGGCTGATTGATAAGCTCAGGCATCAAGATCAAATATTTCTAGCTCACTTCTTGTTTTTTGTGTTTGTTTGTTTACTTTTTTGTTTGTTGGTTTTAATGCCAATACCTTTAATGTGACAACATGACACCGTGTGTGCTCTCTCTCTCTCTCTCTCTCTCTCTCTCTCTCTCTCTCTCTCTCTCTCTCTATATATATATATATATATATATATATATATATATATATATATATAAAATCTTATTTATTATAGTCTCAACTCAACTAAATATATTCAATAAGCTTTTTTTAAATTATGAATTATTATAACAATTAATTTAATATATTCAATAAGCAAAAAGTAACAATGTATTTCACGCCCCATTTTTTTTTAATGATAATTCATTTTAATTTGTAAGTAATCAGTAGAATGTACAGAGGGTTTTGCTAATGGGCAACAAATTATATTGGATTCGTTAAAAAAGAAGAAAAGAAGAAAAGAAAATGAAGAGGAGAAAAGAAGAGGAAAAAGAAGAAGAAAAAGAAGTGGAAAGGAGAATAAGTGAAGAAATCTTATATTCTAAAATATCTTCACAATTAAGTGGTCTTTTTGTATTTTAAGCAACTTGTTTGAATGTTTAAAAATGCAATAAATAAATTCATAAAAATGTCAATTGTTATTTCAAACATTTAATCAAATCATATTTATAAAACAATAAAATGTGAGGATTTACAGGCTCTTTCTAACTTTGTATCTGCTTTCATCTTTTCCTCGTGTCTTTACAAAACCTTTCCCAGATAAAATGACTTCTCCTTTCCATCAGAAACGTTTTCCTTTCATACTGAAGGTTTTAAACAAAGCCTTCTTTATGTTAATGCATAATATTGTTGTTTATCAGCTTATCGCTGTACGTATAAAGTATGTATGAAAAGTACGAGAGTAAACAGAATGTGTTTTTAAAAATGAAGTTGTAATATTTCAATGTACTTTTGTTATAGATAGAGCTGTACATAAAGAAGGCACAAATCCATTTTCCAGTTGTGCTAATAAATAATAAACAATAAATGAATAACAATAATAATAATAATATAATAATAATAAAACTTAAAATCTGATCCTATAACCATTTTGACTATAAGACTATATGTGAATATATATTTGCATAGAATAAACAAATATAACAGTATTTTTATAGGATTTATTTGTTTTTTATGATATAAGAATAATTGCTAATGTATTGTATGTAATAGATGTGGTTTTGGTGTGAACAGGCCAGGGGTGTGAGGGGCGTGAGGGGCGCGAGGGTGGGGCGCAAGGGGCGAGGGGTGCGAGGGGTCGAGGGTGTCCGGGGTCGAGGGGTGTGAGGGGTGCGAGGGGTGTGAGGCGTGGCGAGGGGTCCGAGGGGCGTGAGGGGTGTGAGGGTGTGAGGCGTGTGAGGGTGTGAGGGGTGGCGAGGGGTGCGAGGGGTGTGAGGCGTGCGAGGCGAGGGTGGTGTGAGGCGTGCGAGGGCGTGCGAAGGGTGCAAAGGGTGCGAGAGGTTGAGGGTGCAAGAGGGGTGCGGGGGTGCAAGGGGTGAGGGGTGAGGTGCGGGTGCAGGGGTGCAAGGTGTGTGCGTGAGGGGCGTGAGTGGTGCAAGGGGTGTGAGGGGTGTGAGGCGTGCGAGGGGTGTGAGGCGTGCGAGGGGTGCAAAGGGTGCGAAGGGTGTGAGAGGTTTGAGGGTTGCAAGGGGTGTGATACCTCACCATTTAAAAGTTTGATCTTTTTTATTGTATTGTAGTTCATTCTATTCACTTCAAATCCCAGGACGCCACTTCTGGTCCCTTAAACCTCAAACGCACATCTGCCAAATGCCATAAATAAACTGAATTTAAAAAACTGTATTCGAATAAGTGATTATTTACTGTAAAAAAACTATCTATTCTCCCATCATAGCAGAGAATATAATGTAGATATATAAATAAATATGTATCTAATATACAGTATGACTTCCCCGACAAGATAAAATGTTCTGAAGATGAAACGAAGTCTGCGAGGATGTTAATTGATGGGAAATTTCCCAGTGCGCTATGTGAGCATGTGTGCACCGGACTTGACCTTTTTTCTTTTTTTTTCCAGACAGGGAGCCCTGGGACAGGGGCAAAGGTCAAGTCTGGCCAGGTCAAGCTGGTTCTCCGCCTCTTTCCCTCGCCCATATAAATGAAGTGAAGAGCATCTGCTGCTCCTCATGTGCTTTTCACCTTTACCACACACACACACACACACACACACACACACACACACACAATGAGATGTCCCAAGTGAGGCAAAAACACACAAAGTCAAGGTCATGTCTCATTCTTTACTCCCGTACCAACCTGCCAGTGTTTAATGTATGTATGTGTGTGTGTATATATACCATATATATATATATATATATATATATATATATATATATATAATGTATATGTGTGTGTAATATATAGATATATTTATATATAATGTATGTGTGTGTGTATGATATGTATATATATAATGATACATAATGTGTGTGTGTGTGTGTGTGTGTGTGTGTCATTGTACATTGTCCATATTACACATTTTTAAATTCAAAACTCAATGAAAGTGTTTATATGACACGGAAATAATAAAAATAAAATCGAAATAAAAAAAATACATAAAAATACACTACACTTAGTGTAATGCTGTACACTTTCTTTCAGGGGTCGTGTCTGAAATCTCAGAACTGAGCGCGCTCAGAACGGCGCGGTTAACATGAATACAAGGACAAATTCTTTCCTTTGAAAAAGTAGTAAAAAAAAAAAAAAAAAAAAAAGGACGTTCCGTTTTTTAAAGCGTATCTTTCTGTAGAAACGTGTTTTATTCAATAAGATTCGATTGAAGTAGGTACAAATATTCCTTTCTACCTAAATACTTATTTTAAAACTGTTTCATTTTTTGTATAATTGCCCAAGTGTGTTATTAACGCTTATATTACAGCAAAATGAGTTTCTGTGCTTATAGGTCATCATCATCATCATCATCATCATCTCTTTTATGATCAGTATCAGAGGTTTTTTTTTTAGGATAGAATATATATTTTATTATTAGGTTTGCTAATAATGTTGCTAAATAAATAATGTTGTTCTTTCGTCCCAGAAGTCCCTGTATACCACAGCAGCTTATTAGAACTGCATTAATGTACATAAACCTGTCGTTACACTATTCAGACGGATATTCAGGTAAACTTTGCCTTTATACTAAAAGAAGAAAACTTCGACACACCTTTTGCACCCAACATTCAACCCTGAGGTAATGTGACTTCTCATTGAGCTGCCAGGTTCTGGATTCTGATTGGGCAGGAGCACTGAGTGCCAATTCTTTTCTAAAGAATCACATTTTCCTTATTAATAAACAATAATTCTTTATTGTTTTAGCAAAATATATGAGAAATTGTATATTCCATAAGGGAAAAAAAAAAAAAAAAAACTCCACTATCAACTTATAAACGTATAAAACTTTTTTCTATTTTTTTGCGGAGGTTGTATGGATGTTCATAGATGCTATATAACACACCCCAAAACCTTTCATAGACATTCCACATCATCAGTGGATAAAACGTACAATCTATCACATGTCCTCTTATTAATAATAATAATAATAATAATAATAATAAAAATAATAAATTGCTGTGGTATAGAAGAAGTATATCGTGCTATTAACCTTACTCATTCCGTCGTTGATCATTTTCCTCTAACGGCACAGCGCACGGTGTTTTATTCCTTACTTAAAGGAGACGCTGGCTGAATTATGTATTATGAATTATATAGACGGACCCCGGGATGGTGAAATAGAGGTGCGTTAATGTTTCTCTCCCTCGATCTATCTCTCGCCCGATCTGTCTCTCTGTGCATGCAACATTTCCCTCGGTCTAATGTGGTGGTGATGTGGCCTGATGTGAGACTGCTGGGGGCAGGACTGCATAGGTGTGCGCCCATAAATGTCATCAATCTCCCAGCATGCTCCATCTGTGTCATCTGAAAGACATTTAAGCCAGCTGCATGTACCATTAAAGAACGAAAGATAGAAGAAAGAAAGAAAGAAGAAAGAAAGAAAGAAGGCAAGAAAGGCAGACAGAAAGAAAGTGGTCTCCAATATATTCTACGTCTCAGAGGGTTGTGTGTGTGTGTGTGTGTGTGTGTGTGTGTGTGTGTGTGTGTGTGTGTGTGTGTGTGTGTATGATGGACGAGGCCACTTGCAACGATTCACTCACAGAAGGACACACTATTCATATTCACTCTGTTGTTTTCATCTAGGTAATGTACTGAATAGAAGGTTCCACATTTCTAGTCTAAATATCATAAATGCTGAGCGGAATTTTGTATAGTTTAGGAGAAAAAAACAACAACAACAACAACAATAAAAAAAAAAATAAAAAAAAATACAACACAATAATAACCCTGAAGGTTTTTGTTCATTTGTAACTGCAGTGCCTGATTGTGAACCGATACAGACTTTGGAAATTCTTTATTAGTTGTTGTTGTTTTTTTTTGTCGTTTTTTCGTTCAAACGATCCATTTAATATCGTTCTAAGGAAAAGTTTCCCAGCTTTCCTAAAACTTTGTTTTTGTTTCTCGGGCAGCACGCATCTTATAAAAAGTATGTTATGGAAAGTTATAGGGAAAAAAAACAACAAAAAAAGCGAGGTGTTTCATTAATGTGTGTTGTTGACAAAGCAGAAGAATGTTTAATTCATTGCTTTATCAATGATGAAAGTGATTATTTTATTTGATTATATTTTATTTGATTATTATCAGAGTTATTCATTTTACACCACAACAGTCATTTTCAGTAATAATTTGTATTTATTAACGAGTAACACATAGTTACATTTGCATGTGTTTTCACTTACATTATAGTAGCTATAAAAAGTCATTCCTCTCACCTGCCTCTATTATTTCCTCTTTCTTGGAGTCAATAATACACAACACACACACACACACACACACACACACACACACACACACACACACACACACACACACACACACACACACACACACACACACACACACCTTGTACTGTATTCCCTCTATTACAAATCTATATCACTGGTAAATCCATCCATCCATCAGTATATAATAATAATAATATTATTATTATTATTATTATTATTATTATTGTTATCATCATCATCATCATCATTATTATTATTTTTTTTTTTTTTATTTGTTATTGTTATTGTTGTTATTGTTATTATTATTGTTGTTGTTGTTATTATTATTATTATTATTATTATTATCATTATTACACTAATAATGACCTCCAAGAATGACGTACGTACAGTTTGAAATAAAATATAAAACAGAGCCTGGGTTATATTATAAAAAAAAAAACAACAACTAATAAACACCCTCCAATTACTCTGTACATGGACCTGGTGCGATCAGCTACTTTTCCACCACAAGTTCAGAGAGATAGAAACTAAAATAAAAAAAAAAGAGAGAGAGAGAGAGAGAGAGAAAGAAAGAAAGAAAGGAAGGAAGGAAGAGAGTGAGTGAGTGAGTGAGAAAGTGATGCAGTCTCCCACTGCGTTCTCACTTTAGGACCTGTAATAGACCGAGTCCCTCTCATTCCCCTTCAATTCTCACCTAAAAGAGTGAGCCGCTCTCCTCTGCCTTAATTATACACTCCAAGATCACTGTTTAAGCCCAATCTTTTCCTGGTGTCTCTCGCCCGGAGAGAGAGAGACAGAGAGAGAGAGAGAGAGAGAGAGAGAGAGAGAGAGAGAGAGAGAGAGAGAGAGGGGTGAGGAGAGAGAGGAGAGAGAGAAAGGGGGACAAATGAAGTACTACTGCTTTATATCTAAAGCGGGGAGGGGGAGGTGTTTTATATATATATCTATATATATATATATATATATATATATATATATATATATATATATATATATATTACTATATCGATTCCCAGTGACCCTATTCAAAAATGTAATAAGTGATGTAACTTTTCAATGACTTTATAAAAGTAAAGTAACTGCTGACTTTTTGATTACTTTCATTTGTCCACTAGGTGGCGCTTTAAGTTAACGTTCCTAAGGATAAAAAGTTTCAAACCCTCGGAAGAATCGGTTCTATTTGCCGAAATGAAACGGCAGCAGATTGCCATCGTTCAAATCCAAATCACGTTTAAAGTTGAAAATCATGGCGTCGTCTAAAGCACTGATTTTACATGAAATTGTTCAGACGCATCCACATTTGTAATATGTAATTTGTTAACATTTTCATCAGTAACGGTAATTTAATTACACGTTTTTTTTTTTAGTTATTGTAACGCTGGGGAGTAACTGTAATATAATATATATATACGTGGTATATATATATATAGTATAGGAAACTATATATTATATTATATATATATAGATGTAACAGTATATATATATATATATATATATATATATATATACCAGTATAATATATATATATATATATATATAGTATACTAGTGTATATATATATATATATATAGTAATATTATATATATATATATATATATATATATATAATATATATATATATATATATATATATATATATATATATATATATATATATATATATATATATATATATATATATATATATATATATATATATATATATATATATCTATATATATATATATATATATATATATAACAGTGTAATATAATATATATGGAAAGTTTGGGCAGTGCTTTAAGCAGGAAGCTGCTCGGTCAGCATCAAACTAGAAACGCAAGCCTTGTAGTCTACATGCAGGTTTATAAGCGCTCGTCTTGTACGTAACTGCACAGGGTTTATTGAGCCAAGTTAATGTATTACAGCAAGCAGCAAAAATGCTCTAGCGTCTTCTATTTTACTTTATCCGTCGCGTACATAAACACACAGCACTGATTTGCTTCGACGCTGTTATCTCACTGCTGCGAAAAAACTCAATTAACTACACATGCATTGTCGCTTTCTTTAAAACACCTTATACATTTCCTTCTCGGGGATTGTGATTAAAATAGTTTCAAATGAACACACAAACAAAAAAAACAACAAATACACTTTTTTTTCCCCCCTGAAAAACAACACAATATTTTGCTGAGTTGAAATGAAATATTTCACCACGTTACATCACATGTATGTTATAACCCACGCCTGTGATAGTATAGACGCCCCAGTGCCTGGTCTGCATTCTGTAGCAAAAACAAACAAATAAATAAATAAATAGTCAAGGATGTAATCAAGGTAAATAAAGGTTGTACTGTATATTCAATAGTGATTAGTATTGCATGTGATGATTTGTGGCACTACAAAAAGTGCTTTGTAATCATAAAGCGTTTAAAAAGACCCAGAGGCCCAATCAAAAACAGCTCAGTCCTGAACGGGCGGATATTCTGTTATTGTTGTTGTTGTTGTTTGTCACAGGTGCGGCGGCGAGGCGGAATGTGGTGCACCTCGCACTTTTATCTCCACATATAACTCAGCCGACGCTCGCGCTCCGGCCGCCCTGTGCAGAACCTATGCACGAGACCAAGAGTTGTCAGGGGGAGGAATTATGGAGGTGCACACGCTTGTTGGAGTCATGTGACCACCCTGGGTGCACCGAGGGGGTTGGGGGGGGGGGGGGTGTAGGGGGGCGCCTCCATTTTGTGTGAGTACCTGTCTCATTTTGTTTACCTGCAAATCACTCTGCTAGATAGATAGATAGATAGATAGATAGATAGATAGATAGATAGATAGATAGATAGATAGATAGATAGATAGATAGATAGATAGATAGATAGATAGATAGATAGATAGATAGATAGATAGATAGATACGAATGAACATGCGTATCATTTTTTTATCAAGGAAAACGGTTGGGTGTTTTTTTTATTTTATTTATGAATAAAACAGAGTGAGGTTCGGTGAAAGAGGAGGATGAGGGATGGGGGGGGGGATGGAAGGATGAGGAGAAAACAGTAGCCAGCAGGCTCAGCTACTCTACATCCCCCTCTTCTACTCCTCCCTCCTCCAGCTTTCCTTCACTATTCCTATTTCATCTGGCGCTCCCTTAAGCCGGGCTGTATTTCAGACCTCTTTCCTGGCCCTCTCTCTCTTTTCTCTCTCTCTCTCTCTCTTCTCTCTCTCTCTCTCTCTCTCCCCGTGAGGGCGGACGTGCGAGCCGCATATGGTGCACCGAAATTGCTGTCTGCGCGAGCATGCTTCTGCCTCTGCCTGTCCAGACTTCATCAGTGGGATTAAAGAAAGAACGGGGGGGGGGGGGGGGGGGAGAAAAAAGAAAACTATAATGATAGCGGGCCGAGTTTTTTTTTCCTTTCTCATTTTTCCCCATTTTTCTGTCTCTCTCTCCCTCCGTCTGTCTGTCTGTCTATCTGTTGTGTCTGCGTTTCTGTCACTTTCCGTCTCCGTCATGCTCACTACCAACAAGACGTGCTGTGAGATGAAAGAAACGCTTCAGAGGAGAATTGTTTTCTGTTTATTTTTCTGTAATACAGAATTAGGTTATGTAGATATTTACACATTCTATAATCAATGATCAATCAATTTGATAGGAAATGTGTTTTTGTACACACAGATTACGCAAGTCTCTTATTTACAAAAAACAAGTGTTATATGGAGGGGCACGGTGGCTTAGTGGTTAGCACGTTCGCCTCACACCGCCAGGGACCGGGTTCGATTCCCGTCTCGGCCATGTGTGTGTGGAGTTTGCATGTTCTCCCCGTGCCTCAGGGGGTTTTTCCCCGGGTTTTGTCCCTAGTGTATGAATGTGTGTGTGTGTGTGTGTGTGTGTGTGTGTGTGTGTGCCCTGCGATGGGTTGGCATTCCATCCAGGGTGTATCCTGCCTTAATGCCCATAGACGCCTGAGATAGGCACAGGCTCCCCGTGACCCGAGGGAAGATCGCATAAAGCGGTAGAAGATGAATGAATGAATGAATGAATGAAAGTGTTATATGGAAAAACTAAATTAAAACTTTGGCCAGCAAGTAAATCCATTATGTAAAGTAGAAAGTTGTGAATTTACTTTCGCAAAAAAAAAAAAAAAAGATAAAAAAAAATGACAGTATCGTGCATAAACAGTGACGCAAATAAAAGTAAGCAATGAAAAAAAAAGCAAAAAAAAAAAAATGTAATATTGAATAATAATTACCTTGAATAATTTTGAATATTGAATAATTGAATATAAAAGGTAAAATGAGAATATATATATTATGGCTGTCATAGTTAACACGTTATTTAACACGTTAACACAAATTTACCCAGACGGCACTAATTTTATTAACGTGTGATTAACGCAGCGTGTGTGTTAAATGTGAGTGACCTGCTCCTTCGCTCTGCATTAAATAAACGACAAATGAATTCATTAACACACAATTAATATTAAAAGATTCATTTCCAGAGTAAATTAAATATGAAATAATCAATAACTGAATTAAAGAGGGGAAACGGGTCGAAAGTATATAATTATAACAAATGTAACAGATATTTAGAGTATAAGAAAAATGAAAAATATTCATTCATATGGTACATTGAAAACGTATATCTATATCTATATATCTATATATCTATATATATATATATATATATATATATATATATATATATATATATATATATATATATATAATTCTTATATTAATGTTAAGTTAATTATATTATGCGTATGATTATGGCTGAATAAGACTTTCCAAATATGTAAAAAAAAAACTTGATTCACAAATAGGCTCATTATGATCACATTAAAGATCCTGAATATTGAATAAAAACAATACATATTTACTTTCCATAATGTGAATTGTTTTAGCTTTACAAGACAAAAAACAAAAAAAAAGCACAAATGTACAAACTGCAGTAAACTACGGCGTACACAGACGACACTGATGGAGATTGAAAGGACAACTCGGACACAAACCCTTTTGACGAGGATAAATAAATGATTCCCCCCCGCGCTTTCATCTTATCCTCTTTTTCGAGGGCTGATCAAGGGACGGGGTCATTACAGACGTCGCGTGCGCTGTTATTACGAGCCGCACAGTTATTGCAGTCATCACTGTAATTGGCCGCAAATGGACACGGCGCTCCAAGCAGACGATATTTATCCTTTTATCTTTGGAGGTGCTGTTCATCAACTCAGCACTAAATTACAAATAAAGCGATATAATGTCTTTCATTATAGAACAGTGCCGGCTGGATGTTTTGAAGTCAAACGAATGAAGGAGGAAGGGGGGGGGGGAGTGTGGAAATATGAATATGAACACAAATCAGGGAATCTTATAATCACAGATTTATTGCTTTAGGCCGTTTTACCGCGCGTCCAAATACACACATTTGGAATACACAAAACACACAAAACAATGAAAAGTTATACCACACATGTGTCCAAGCAGTTCCCAGCTTCGGCCAAATAAACAGAAATAAATGGTTTTATTCTGGGATTTGAGAAAGCACCAGACTCGCTCGCGCTTACATTTGAGAGAGAAGAAGGAAAGAAAAAACAAACAAACAAACAAACAAAACCAAAAAAAAAAAAAAAAAAAAAAACAACCCGTGCAATCTTGACATCTTTCCCCGGCAGCAGATAATATTTGCTGTTTTCTTTTGTTCCAGATTTTTTTTTTTTTTTTTTCCTTTTCCTTTTCCCGAAGCCCAAGACACTTGAAATTTAAACCCGGTTCAAGAAATATCATTTGCCACAGGGCAAGGTAAATCTCTCGGCGAGCACTTTCAAAGGGTTGGCCTGGATTTGTTTACGATTTATCTTATTTAAAAGCGAGGTTGGGTTTTACTTTTCAAAGAGCGAGCTCGGCTGCCGTGATCCTGCGGGTCAACGCGATGATGAATGCCCCTTTTTTCTCCATTTGAAAAGAAAAAGCGAAATAATAAGGGGATCATTACAGAAAGGAGCCGAAACACACCTCCGGCCCTCTGTGATCACCAGCCGCAGACGAGACGAGAGGAAAGGCGCAGCTCTATAACGTCCACGTGCTGTGTAGCGTAAGCGCTCTATAGCGCTCTAACAAGTCTCTAGAACATCGGGTTTATTCGCACTCTATAAGACGACGCCCACAGGCTCTGCAGCGTCCTCGTAATCTATAACATGTCCAACACGTCCTCACACTCCATAACGTCCACCCGCTATAAACACACTCTATAAAATAGACACGCTTATAACATACTCTCCAATATGCTATAACGTTCGCATGTTATCCATATACACCTGCACACTCTATAACATCCACATGCTCTGTAATGTCCACCCAGTCTCGTTATAACACCCACATGCTCTATGATATCGCCTGCACATGCTCTATAACATCCGCACACTCTATAACATCCACATGCTTTGTAATGTCCACCCAGTCTCGTTATAACACCCACACGCTCTATGATATCGCCTGCACATGCTCTATAACATCCGCACACTCTATAACGTCCACATGCTCCATAATGTCCACCCACACCTGTTATAACGCCCCTATGCTCTATAACTTCACCTGCCCATACTCTATAACAGCCACACGCTCTATAACAGCCACACGCTCTATAACATCCACACGCTCTATAACATAACATCTGCATGCTATATATAATACCCACAATACCCTTGAGCAAGGACCTTAGCCATTAGCCTTATAAATCAGATGATTATAAATCCGCTCAGCATTAGGCAAATGTAAACGTAAACATAAATCCACATCATTTTACGGTTTTAATATCTACAGGATATATAAAACGATAACATTGCAATGCTCTAATACGTAACATAATACACCCTCTCTCTCTGGAGCTCACACACCTGATAACATCCACATGCTCTGTAATGTCCACCGACCTTATAACATCCAGATGTTATATGAAGGTCCAGACTGCAACGTCCACACACTCCATACATCCTATAAGCACACTAAAGTCTGCGCACTCTAACAAACAAAAAGTACCACGGCGCTCCATTCATTTATTATTGTTTATCCGTTTATTTACTTGCCGTGCAGATCATATACCTGATAGTAAAAAAGAAATAAATAAATACATACATACAAGCTGTTTACACGAGCCAGAACGTCTTGCCATTACAACATGGATAATTTTTCAAACAAACATAATTAAGTATATTAAACGTTTAATGAGTGATTTGTTGCTCACATTATTTACATATAAACATGTGTTTATTCGTATGAACAAGATGAGACTAGAGATAGTAGACTAGAGGGAAAGAAAGATGACAAGATGGAAACATGAAGGAAGGAATGGGTTTTGGGCATTTTTCACTGGCTCTCAGCAAAAACACACAGGCATGCACACACACACACACACACACCACACACACACACACACACACACTCGAGCGCGCAGGTGGGGCAGCGGTGTGTTTTAGGTTAAAGCGGAGTGT
Organism: Kryptopterus vitreolus; assembly: GCA_030449085.1. NCBI lineage: Eukaryota > Metazoa > Chordata > Actinopteri > Siluriformes > Siluridae > Kryptopterus > Kryptopterus vitreolus. Next base: position 8,312,238 of record JACRUU010000005.1, on the reverse strand, counting down.
GTGAAGCCCCGAGCCTGCTGACCCACACTCAGGCTGTGTTCACACGCTGGGTCAGTGGCACTCGAGTCGGTTTAAATGGCCGTGTTCTCGCTGTACACCGGGGAGGAAAACGCTGCACGCCCCGGAGGAGATCCTCCATTAAGAGAGCCTGCAGCTAGACGGTGCCTGAGGGTGAGAGCCACAATGACCCAGTGGAGGAGGGCCAGGATCTCTCTCTCTCTCTCTCTCTCTCTCTCTCTCTCACACACACACACACACACACACACTAGACTACACTAGAGACAGAGACAGACAGATGACCAGTGCACAGCCCACATCTCACACACTGTGCCTTCGACATCACAGTCATGGAACTGCACACTGCACCACACACACACACACACACACACACACACACACACACACACACACACACACACACTCATACGAGCTATACTGTATTTACTACGTGGGCAGCGATGGCCAGTCTGCACTTGGGAAGTCCAGACATGAGTGGGTAAAAATTAAATATATGCATTAAAATAAAATAAAAGGGATAAAAAATAAATTTAAAAAAATGTAAATATATATATATATATATATATATATATATATATATATAATTTTTTTTTTTACTAGAATCACTATTATTATTTTGTATATTATTATTTTGCAATTATTATTATTATTATTATACATTATTATTTAAATCACTATTTTTTTTGTTTGTTTTTTGGGGAGAAAAAAAAAAGGTTCATTTTTAAATTGTCTCAAAAAAAATACATCTTTCTCAACCGAAGGCACGCAAAACAAAACAAAACAAACAAACAAACAAACAAAATCCATTCCACTGACATTTTATATCACTTGGTTTTTCAGGCAAACGTGAGTGCCAGGAAGTAGAATACGATTGTACATTCACTAAAACAAACACACAAACACACAAACACACAAACAAAACAGAAAGTGATTTTATAGGACCTGAATTTTAACCAACATGGGTTGCGAGGACGTGGAATACAGTGCATACATGAACGTGAAAGCTGTTCCTCTACCTCTACAAACAGCAAAAGCCATTTCTGGTTTCTTAAAGCGAGCTGAAGGAATTTCCATGACAACCACAATCAAGTCCACCATCATTAGCATTAGCTAAGAATGCTAGCTCTGAGTGGAGCCCAGACAAAACTCTAGTTTCCTACAGACAAAATGTAAAAAAAAAAAAAAAACAACAAAAAACAACAAAAAACAACAAAAAACAACAAAAAACATAAAAAAAAAAATGATGTACTCAAGGATGGGGAACATCATTAACAGGAAGTCCAAGAAAGAATAACGATTTTTTTTAAGCATTAATAGCGACTCCAGCAGATCAGTGTGATATAATCTAATGTTAAAAAAAAAAAAACACAGTCTAGGAAGTTAGTGCCACCTTTTTTTTTTTCTTTTTTCTTTTTACCGCAGAGCCGAGAGCTGAGTTATGAAAAGATCTTGAGCGATTCTGGTTTTTTTTTTTTAAATACATCTCTGTCTTTTGTGTCTCACTAAGATCGCTTTCGGCTGATAAGGGGGTCCCCGGGGCGCCTCCACTTACGCACCAAGTCCCTCCCAGGCTCTTAAGGTTAATGCTCACAGTTTGACTATCAGATCAATACTTGTAAATGACTTCATCACACCGAAGAGGCGACTTTCCAGCTAGAATCGGTGCCACAATTACTCCTGATGGAGCGCTCCTGGGGGAACCCGGGTTTTTTTTTTTCTTTTTTTTGACTTGTAGATCTTCAGTATGGAAAGGATGTTGGAAGAGGTTCAGAGAGAACGTGAACACAGTTTTACTGTTCTGTGACTGCCATGACATTTCGCCCTTCCAGCTCTTAAAACGAACCTGGCTTGTAAAACACGTGTTAAATCATTTCTTCGTTGCGATTTATACTTGCGCTGGTTTATAATCGGATGCATGGGTTATCACTCACGTATCTGATTGGTCAGATCACATGCTCTGTTTGTCTGTCCAGAACAACAAGTTTGAGCTAATTATTGCTAATTTATTGCTTCTATAATTTGCATTATTATATATTGCATTATTGTTTCTATAGTAGCTAATCATACAATAATATACGTTACAGGGTCTGCATAAGGTATTGAAAACGAAAAGATTTCTGTTAGGAGACGTTTCATTAACATTTATGGAGTCTCAGCGCAAGTCTCCCGAAAAAGAAGAGTAGAAAAAAGAGAGAGAGAATAACGATTTTCGACGGAGTACCAATCGCACATATACATCTAATCTTTTTTGGGATGTTCGTTTAAGAAACTAAACAATCAATTAGTATCAGAGGAAACACAATTTCCAAACGGTACCTACACAAAGTTTCCAGATAGTGTCTTCGTAAAACTGCACAAGCGCAACACAAGATAGCGAAAGTCCCCGTAACGTCCGGACACTTGAAATTTGAAACCGGAAAGCAAAAGCAAACGACGTACCACAATTTCGACATAATTTGTGTCGCCTCGCACAAAAAAATGTTACGTATTACTAAAAAGTTTGCTTGAAGATGTCGTGGTATAATAATTAAAATATTACATCTACAGCTGCGGGTTTTACGTTTCATCGCCCGGCGTCCCGAAGCATTAACGATATAATAATCCTTGCTGATATTTCAGTGTTCAGATACATTTCCAAATCGATTCTTTAAACGAATGAACGCTGGTTGGTATTTTCCAGCAACGTGAAAATTAACTTTCGAATATCGGACACCGACGTGTCCGTGTAATTTGATCTTCTGTGTAATGATACCGAAGATACTTAACGTCCACTGTAATGTGAACTCCTGTGCGTTTATATTTCTATACGGCTATCCGATCAGCCAGCTATGTGGGAATCAAGCTTTTCTGGAAGCCGACGCTCTGGTAACAAAGTGCAGGCCGTAATAAACACGATTATTTTTATTCTGATGTGGACATTAACCGACTCTGAAGCTCGACCTGCATCTGAATGACTTGGTGTACTGCTGCTATGTGATTGGCTGATTGGGTTACTGCACAGTGAACATACTTTCCTTATGAAGTTTACACTAAGTACAGTGTACTTTGTAGTATTAGTGACTTCTGTATATCTCAAATGAAGCGCTCAGTGAACTTCAAGGCAAGATTATTACATAAATGACAGAAACATAATTAACCACTTATAAGTATACACAAGGTTATAAATAAGAGGCGTGTCTATTTACTCTTTGTTCCTTGATATTTTATACTTAAGGGCTTCAGTATAGAATTAGCGAATATACCGAATTTTCCATTCTAATTTATTAATTTTAACCGAATTATATCATAACCGAATTATTATCCTAATTATTATCATAATCATATAACGCACATAATGCATTTTAAATTCTAATTATTATATTGAAGTCAAAAAGTAAAGGGATTTTTACATGTATATAATGTATTACCAATACATAAAACATATTTCCCCTATTTATATATATATATATATATATATATATTGGACATTATCTACACTGATGCTCTTCGAAAGAAAGAAACAAAGACGTTTGCACTCGATAACCCCAGCCCATATACTACCTTTTTTAAAAAAAAAATAAAAAATTTTCCATTCAGAGCCTCGCACATGATTGAACTCGTACAGTAGACATGTCAAAGCTCGTCCTAGCAGTCGTGTTTTTTTGAGCAAACGCTCGCACCGGGGCTTTACAGAGCGTCCCCGTGTCGTTCATGGGGTGTTGTCAGGATGTCCCTCGAACCCAGTGGCACCCCGAGAGGAGGTGTGTAATGAGTGTCGGCAGAGCGCTGCTTAATAACGGCTGAAGAGACGCGTTCGTGTCAGTGGTGTTGCTTCCCAACTGAGAGTTGACAAGATTTCACCCCCTCAGCCTCGGGCCAGGATTAGAGAAACAGAAAGAGAGAGAGAGAGAGAGAGAGAGAGAGAGAGAAGAGAGAGAGAGAGAGAAAGGGTGAGAGAGCGTCTGGCTACACAAAGCCGGCAGTAATGCAAAATCATTTTCATATTAACCTCGCCTCCCCAGCCTCGGCCCGACAGTGGACAGGCCTGCGCTCCAAATTATCCTCAATTATAGAGCGAAGGCCAGGCGAGGGGACGGACCCTAACCTTCACCATCTGTTAGGTTCAAAACTGCACAAGCCACAGCCACTAGCCCCGCCTCTCTCTCCTGCCTCCTCCTGACCTTTTAGGGACGGACCCTGTGACGCCCAAAACCAACTGAATATTAAACACACATTCTATACACCATCATTTATCCATTCACACACATGTATTTACTATTATTTATATGTATCATGTACTATTATATTATATATGTATTTACACTAGCTGTTTTATTTATTTCTTCTGCCAATAATTCAAATATTTACTAAACAGAATTGTATTGCTCATTACAGGCATTTTTTATTTACCACTTTATAGTGTAATATTTTATTTTTAATAGGTTCGGAATGTCTAGTACACTTGTGTAGTGTGTTTTATTTATTTGTCTATTTAAAATGTTTACATGTTTACTAGGTGTAATACCACTGCTCTACTTTTGCCTTTCAGTATGTTTAAGTTCTTTTTTTGAAACAGATTCTCTTTTATCGGGGTTTTTTTTTTTTCGTTTTGTTTTTAACTCATTGTGTTTTAACAGGTTCGATATGGCATGTTTGTTTTTGTCGTCCCCCCTCCTCCAACTCTGAAGGACACTCTTGAGGCTCTCTCTCTCTCTCTCTCTCTCTCTTTTTACGAGTGATCTTCCCAGACCTGACGGCTCTGAAATAACTTTTAATAAGTCTGATAAATAATAGATGGAGTGTATGCTAAAACCAAGCCATGAGGTACATGAGGTACAGGGCCCAGGGAAACAGATAGCACTCTAGTGCCTAAAGAGCATCCATCAGATTCTCTCTCTCTTTCCCTCTCTCTCCCTCACACACTCCAGACAGTGCGCATGTAGGTCAGGGGTTGTGAACTTGACCTTGGCAGCCCCCAGGAGAGTGCTGTATTTTTTTAAATTTATTTTTCATAGTGGATTATTCAGAAGGCCAGTCCTCGTCCTTCATTACCCTTAACCACACACACACACACACACACACACACACACACGTCCACTCGGCAACAACCAGACGTTAACACTCAATGCTGTTTACACCTTTAAAATTGCAGAATAACCGCACCACATCAGTATCCGTCTTTGTGATATCGGTGTTTATGAAATTGTTTAATGATTTCAAAAGAAGATATTCATGCCGTATAAAACCGAATGCCGTCTAAAATACAATTTGTATATTTTTATTCTTTCTATGTTCAACACACCTGAGCATGAGACATAAACATGCATCGGCAAATAGAATTAACTGATGTTTGTTTAGATTGTTTAGAACATATGAAATGTATAAAAATGTCCGTGCCAAAAATGACAAGATATTTTGGTCTTATAAACAGCTTGTATTTGTACTTTTATTTACAGCTGCATAGCAAGTAAATAATGAATAAATAAATAAATAAATAAATAGATGGAGCACCATGTGCTTTATTGGTTGTGAAAGATTTTTATCCGTTTATTTACATTTTTATTGCATTAAAAAGGGAAGATACTTAATTCTCTGTCACCTTCCATTATGAATAAATGAATCCGTTTATTTAAAGATAAACTGATGGTAAAAAGAATGAAATAATTATTAAACAATTTAATACGTTAATTACGTAATAGATAATTGTTCATTGATATTTATTAATATTATTGTTGTTGTTATTTTTATTATTTATAATATTAAATTCCCAGTTTCCCACTGACACACGGGTATAAGAAGGGAAGTGAGATTTGGACTCGGCCCAGACAACAAAGCGGGTTTTTTTTTTTTTTTTTGGGGGGGGGGGGAATCCGAACGTGGGCGTGTCGCGACCAGACCAAAGAGGGCGGGGCTGCACACATGACGCGCATTCCATAAGCAAGTCACATATGAACCGCCTCTCTTTTCTCTCTCTCTCTCTCTCTCTCTCTCTCTTCTCTCTCTCTCTCTCTCTTTCTCTCTGCTTTTTCCCTTCAGATTATAAGGATGAGTGGTGATGGTGTAAATAAAAAACAATTTTCTGTTTTAAACAGAAAACTCCTGTAACACCATAAACAAAATGTATATTATTTTATTTTTTAAGTTATTCTTCCTATTTGTCCGACTGTAATAATATATATATATATATATATATATATATATATATATATATATATATATATATATATATATATATATATATATACGCGCCCTTTATATTTAAAATTCATTTTAATTGGTAATTAGCGAATAAACATGAACGACAAATTCTCTATTTGTTTCTTTGTCATTTTACTCTCCTGACGAACAGCTGCAATAATTAACAGTAAAATTAATAACTAAACAATAAATAAATCAGGCTAATTCATTGGCTGTTCATTGCGACGTTTTTTTTTGTTTTCTGTTTCCCTCTTCTTTTTTTTTTTACTCAATTTTTTTAAACTCTAATTTACTTACATTTTTACTCTATAAATACTTTATTATGTTTATGCATTATGTACATGTTCATTTCATGCTTCTTCTTTTCTCTCTCTCTCTCTCTCTCTCTCTCTCTCTCTGTTGTTGGTGAATTGTGCTTGCATTAGCTCTGTTTCGTACCATATTTCCTGAATGAACCTGGGTCATTTTTTTTTTATCCCGGGTCAGGTTAATAGAGCGGAGGCGTAAGTAAAACACACACACACACACACACACAGAGAGAGAGAGAGAGAGAGAGAGAGAGAGAGAGAGAGAGAGAGAGAGAGAGAGAGGCAGGGTGCTAATAGGTTCGTGTGCTGTGTGTTTGTGTGCTGAACTTCCTGCATGAGCCTCATTTGAATGTGAATAGTGTTTAGCAGCGAGAGCAGCTTGTAATGAGCGCCTGTTCTGAATAACAACAAACCCACAGCTAAACCTTAAAGCCCTCCTCATAAAGCCTTTCAATTAGGAGCTCATAATTACAACACAAACCCCTCGGAACCAATTAGGACCAATTAGCCTTTTATCCGTGCTTAATTGTCTAGATTAATTTGCCCGCCGGCTCTGTCTGTGTGCGTGTGTGTGTGTGTGTGTCTGTGTGCGCGTGTGTGTGTGTGTGTAGGAACGCGCAAAGCACATTTAACACCATGTACAGTTTAATCACCATGAACGTTAATCTATGGGTCATTTAACACAGAGGATTCGGTGTAAATAAATAAATAATTAAATAAACAAACATAACTAAATTGTTAATCTCGTAATAGTGCTAAACGTATTTTTTTTGTTTTCTTTTATATATATATATATATATATATATATATATATATATATATATATATATATATATATATAATATATTATCGCAATTGTATTACTACTACATACATTTAAAAAAATCTGATGTTTTTTTTTTACAGCTGGTCAGTAACATAATGATGATAATGAGCTACGAACATTAATGCAAATTCAAAATAAAATGTGCTAATTGTAGAAATAAATAGTAAGACTAGTATAAAAAGCTTTAATTAAGGTAGAATTGAATCGCATGAATGAACTGTATTCATTCTATTTAAGTCGAGAATAAAATTATATACATACATATATATATATATATATATATATATATATATATATATATATATATATATATATATATATATATATTCTCCCTGCTTTCTCAGCATGATTTCTTCCCTTCTTCCCAACAATCCAATAACGTTTCTGATTTTCAACCTTATAAAAAACATAAAACAAAAAGAGAGATAGAGAGAAAACACGGAGGAGAGGAAGAGAGAAGAAAAAAAAAAACCTGCAGCTGACCCTCACTCATCTCTCAGCTCATCAGCAGCTTTGAGAGGTTATTCCGTGATCTGCAATATGTGCTGCAGACCTCTTACACTTCTCCTTCTTTATGGATTTATAAATCATTCCATAAAGCGCGCCGCACTGCACACAACCGTGTGGTACAAAATGGCGTCGAGCTCATGGCCTTTATTTCCATTCCCACTTTAAACACAGAGGATGATGAGGAGGATCTCTTCCAGCTCTTTGTAAAAGGATACACACACACACACACACACACACACACACGCGACTGATCAATTAATATTTGTGCAACTGAATCCTTTGGAAATGTGAAATGAGCGAGCATTTGGAAGTTGATGTGTAGCTCATTCAATACTTCAAGGACATGAAGGACAAAGCAAGAATAACGAAGACTATTTCTATTTATACAAGTCACAGAATGACACACTGAAAATCTTCCTTTAAGAAAAAGGCCGTCAAGTATTAAACGTCACGTCGGATATTTAGATTATTATTGCAAAAGATTTCCACTCCATAAACCTAAAACCTGTTAATTAACACAAAAATATTATAATGTGTAAATGTGTTTAAGGGGAAAATATTTTCTATAAAACAATACAACAAAAAAAAGAGCAATCAACAGGTTGATTCCCGGCGCGATTCTAATTAAATAATTAATTAATAATAAGTATAGAAAACAAGTATTTTATATACATATATATATATATATATATATATATATATATATATATATATATATATATATATATATATATATAATGACTAAAATTAAAACCGTGCAATTATCCATTAAACAATAATTCAAAATCGTTCCTTTCATTTCTGACACAAATATGAATTTTCATTTTTAAATAAATCTCTGATCAAATTAAACTCGTGTTAATAATGAATCAAGTAATTAACAGACTACACCGATAAATCTCGAATATCTAATTATTATCACTTGAATTATAATTAATTGCTAATTATTTTTGCGACCGGAAATAAATGAACACGGAGTTTTTAACCGGTTTAGATTTGTTCAACTTGAAAAAGCAATAATAATAATAATAATAATGATAATTATAAAAAAAAAAAAACAACGTGAAAATAAATGATGACTCTTTCGACCAGGAAACTGTCCGTTAAAAATAGGCGAAAAGACAGAAATAAAAGGTCGAGTAAAATGAAGAAAGTAACAGTAAAATGTGTGTATTTAATTCTTTGTGACAGAAAAACACCTCACTGATAGGATTCATTAAGAAGTTCCTTTCTTTCGTTTTGTTTTTAAAAGTAAATCACATGATCCTTTCTGAACCGCCCTCCATATTATTATTCATCTTAATAACAAAAATGCACGTGAGCAATTAATTAATGATAAATAATAAAAATCCGCATTCAGATGTTCAAATTGCCAAATTCGGCATCACAAGTCACGGACTTGACTTTTTTCAAATCACATTTAAGCCTGAACAATGTAAATACAAACGAAATAATTCATTCATTAAGTGTTAATATAGAAATTAATATCACTTTTATTGCTGTGGAGGAAAAAATACAGTCTATAATTAAGTCTAACAAAACATATAATTTGCACACGTGACGTCCAATGAGCATCGAAGCTCGCTTTTTATTTTTTTTACAAACGAGTTTGAAAAAATGTTATTTCATGTAATGTTATTTATTATACTGATAATAATAAATAATACAATTCGTGTGTATGTGTACGTGGAGTGAAGGCTTTTAAACTTCGCATAAACTCGTGTATAGAGAGATAAATATACAGACAGACATCAAAATAGACAGAAAGATAGATAGACATATAGATAGATAGATAGATAGATAGATAGATAGATAGATAGATAGATAGATAGATAGATAGATAGATAGAGATACGATAGGAAAATACACAAATAGATTTAACAAAAATTTGCACCTATCTCAATTGATCAATTTTCATCTATTTATTTATTTATTTATTTATTTATTTATTTATTTATTTATTTATTTATTTAATTGTCTGTTTGTTTGCTAATTGTATTCATTCATTCAATATTTTTGCAAAGCCTCTAAAACGATAGAAGTCTGCTTTTCAAGTTCTTTAAGCATAATCCTTGATTTCATGACTGAGAGTCGAATCTAAAATAAATAAATAAATAAATAAATAAGTGAATGAATAAATAAATAAATAAATAAATAAATACAAACATTCAATGCACAAAAACAAATGATAAAACAGGTTGCAATAACAGATCGATTTGTTCAATTCCGTCACCTGTAAATCTGA
>JACRUU010000005.1:8284654-8297154 GCA_030449085.1 Kryptopterus vitreolus | reverse complement strand
CTCTGTAATAATGCCAACGATATCGCCGCCAATTACAGCAATCATGTTACGCCTCGCTTTCTGAGGTAAATGTTACCTGAAAGCGAAGCGATGGAGCGTTCCAGGCTGGAAACGATCTAACTTTGCTGCTTTCGTGTGCGAGTGGAAGGATCACATGTATACGAAAAGAAGAGAGAGTTAAGTTGCCGTTGACCTTGAATATTGTAATCAAGGCGACCCGGTAACTGAGTGGACAACGTGGAGCCTTCGAACGTTATTTCCGTAGCGCTATTCATTGTTTAAAAGCAGCTTTGCTCTATGCTAAAAGCAGCTCAGCTTTGCTCTATGTCCGAATTATAGAATAGCATTTAATATAAAGATTTGTGTGTGTGTGTGTGTGTGTGTGTGTGTGTGTTTATCCCTGATTGACCCTGGGGAAAATCTCCCTTAGATGGAATTTGGACGAAACCTTGAGAGGACTCAAAAGGGAAACCCATCCACGTTTGGGTGATATCAAGTGTGTGATTATAAATGCTAGAAAATAACCAGAGTGAGGAAACTTCTATTGTACATTATTTTAAAGTCAGAGCAAACAACAACATTCAGACCGTCTCTTCCTCTTACGCACACATATAAGGACCGCACATCTTCAATTCATATCAATCATTACACAAAAAACTTCATTCATTCATTCATTCATCTTCTAAAACCCCTCAGCGTGTTCACTTTTTCTACCATCGCCCCTCCCTCCCCCTACTTACCCCCCCCCCCCACCCTTCTACCTACCGCTTTATCCGATCTTCCCTCGGGTCACGGGGAGTCTGTGTCTATCTCAGGCGTCTATGGGCATTAAGGCAGGATACACCCCGGATGGAATGCCAACCCATCGCAGGTCACACACACTCACAATCACACACACATTTATACACTAGTATAAATGTCCAAGGTGCCAATCAACCTACCGTGCATGTTTTTGGAACGGGAGGAAACCGGAGAACCCGGAGAAAAAACCCCCTGAGGCACGGGGAGAACATGCAAACTCCACACACACATGGCCGAGACGGGAATCGAACCCAGACCCTGGCGGTGTGCGGCGAACGTGCTAACAACTAAGCCACCGTGCCCCCTTAGAGGTTCAGAAAATAATTAAACATTCTACTCAAATAAGAGTACGGTTAATTCAATATACTGGTATACTATAATAAATATAGTATACTGGTTTAAAATGTTCTCGGCATACATTTAGAGCTATTATTTTAAACAGTAATAGTGCAGGGGGTGAATTCTAATGTAAGGACAAGATATAAATCACTAACTAGTTGTTTTTAATTGCAGGAATATTTTTTAAAGATTTCATGTCGGCTTGTATGAGGTATTTATGTCCCAGCAGCGAATTACCAGCAGTTCCCAGCTCTGTTTTCCTGTTTAGAAGCTACACATGAAAATGTTATCTCCATAAAAGAAGTATTTTTCCTCTCGCTGTTCTCTGCACTGTAGATATATATGAGTCGAATTCTGCCTACAGACACGACAAACCAAGAAACATTCATCAATATTCAATAAAATTAACAAATGAAAAGTTAGAACAACATGAAAATAGGAAACAAAACAAAAACAACAACAACAACCCCAAACACATGAAATTAGCAGAGCATGCACTACAGTGGCACTGTGGAAGATCAACTGTTAGCAAAATACCATAATAGATAAGTTTTTTTTGTTTGTTTTTTGTTTTTTTTTTGGGGGGGGGGGATAAAACCCTTTTTATATAGAACTGGTAGTTTCAAAGCACTTTAACTGATAAGATGTGTAGGTTTAGCCCTGGATAAACAATCCTGCTAATGTTAGCAACTAGCATCAGGCTTTGATAAACACAGAGTTGTGTGATCTGTCATTGTCTTCCTATTTGTTAGAAAACACACACACACACACACACACACACACACACACACACACACACACACACACACACACACACACACACACACACACACACACACACACACACACACTCGCTCTCTCTCTCCCTCTCTCTTTTCTTCCCCATGGGCTTTCTGCAACATGCTAACCTTATTTGTGTTCAGTTCTTCTGCACTTATCAGGCAGCTATCGCCAGTGTCCCGTGTCCTGCTGTATTTACACAGGACTCGAGGTGGTTCAAAACACAAAGTCTTCATCAAATAGTAGTCACACACATTAGGTGTGTGTGTGTGTGGGTGTGTGGGTGTGTGTGTGTGTGTGGGTGGGCGGGTGCGAGAGAGTGGTACAGAAACAATGCATGATAAATGATGAAGATTAAAATCTATACCATGATATGCTCTATTTGTTCCTCCCTTGTTCCTACATTAAAAAAAAAAAAAAGTTAAATGGTGATATTCGATTAAAAATAACCTAAAATGAAAGATGGAAGAGAAATGCCTGAGTAAAAAGGGGAAAAAAGAGGAATAAACAAAGTGTATACTTTTTTTCTTTATTGCTTCCTTATATTAACTTTCCAATGCAATAACCTTTAAAAAGTCATTCCTGTCATTATTAGGGGGAGGTGGTGGCTCAGTGGTAAGGCTTTGGCCTCTGAACCAGAAGATCATAGGTTCAAATCCCACCACCATCAAGCTGCCACTAGTGGGCCCTTGAACAAGGCCCTTAACCCTCAATTGGTTGTAAGTCACTCTAGATAAGGGCGTTTGCTAAATGCCATAAAATGTAAAATGTAAATTATCCCAGGTCAGGAGTTTGAGAATAATGGGGTTTTTATTAAGCTAAAGGCCGAAGTAACAGTTTAACGATCATCCGTGCGGTATGAAAGAGGCCGCAGCCCAAACCCTCATCTTTCTCTTTACTTAACCACGAGAAACCTCGATTTTAACACATGAGGAAAGATAAACTTGAAATGTAATAGTCAGCAAAAAAACAAACAAAGTATGGTCACATAATTTACCTAAAATATTGCCTGTTTTTACATATAATATTTCTTTTTAGATTTCCTTCACCATGTTACATTTTCCCATTATCTTTTAATATTTATGTCATTCTTGTTTGTGTTTTTATTAGTATGTCTATTTATCCTCGTGTGATTTTTTTTTTTTGATGGGTCACTATTTCCTTATCGTTCATTTTCCGTACATTTTTTCTTTTTAACAAATGTGTTGCTTATTTCTTTGTATGAATGTTCTTTTTTTTTCTCCTTCATACATTTACGTAACATTTACACGCCATTTCCTCTCAATGCTTTTTGACACTTAAAAGGGGGTTTTATTGTTTTGTTTTACTTTTTCATTTACTTTTCATGTGACCTTCCGACATTTATTTCTTTTTTTTTCCCATATATGAGATTTTCCTTTGTTTTAATTGTCTTTCATAGAGTTCATGACTTTTTCACAGTAAGTGCACATGTATTCCTTTTGTTTACTTTTTTTGCTCTTTAAACCTGTGATTTTTTTTGTAAAATAAATAAATAAAACATAAAATAAAAAATGTCCCGTGTCTTATCATCACATCGGAATGAAGAAAGAATTGTTCTTCTCGATTTTCCCAAAATGAATCAATTATTACCATGTGACCTAAATGACGAATCATTTATTTACACGATGTCACTCGATTCATGGCAATTTCAGCGCATGACATGGTGAACTTGTTTCATTTCCCACGTTATCACACTTCTCCGAGCTTCTCCGGATCTCACCGCGCGACCACAAGCGCATTCCCCCGCTCGCCTCGACCTCACTATCCACTCGTGGTTCGATTTTTCCTGTGGACCTTGAATTTGCCTGCACACAGGAGAGCGCTTGTTGTGTGTTTAACGAGTCTTAATAAAATCTTTTGGCTGAGGAGATTGAGGTCTGGTGTCCTGCTTGTGCTGGCTAATCAGAAACGATTCCCTGCTCGGGCTCGTCAGCATGGGAGGGTCGTCGTCAAAGGCCTGCCCTGTCTGCGCACCCCCTCGGTGTGGAGGTTCGGGGGGGGGTTGGACAGTTGCGAAAAAGTGCAGGGATTTACATTTTAGTTGTTTAAATTATAGATGGCGAAATGAAATAGTTTCTGCCTCTTAAATAATTCTCCCTTCACTCCATCATCCATTCCAGAGGCTGTTTTTATGCCTGCCATTATAGATGCTCATGTTTGTTATGTTGAAGTGTGTGCGTGTGTGTGTGTGTGTGTGAGAGAGTGAGTGACTGCATGAAACACATCAGCGACGTTGCCCCCGAGCGAAAAGGCCGTTTGCTCTCTAATGGCAGAAAGAGGACAGAAGGCCTTCTGTTTAAAAATGGATGGCTGTGATATGGTCAGATCAGCGCAAACAAACATCGCCGGCTAATTGGTTTGTCTGAAGGACAACAGCAAAAAAAAAAGAAAGATGGGATGTGTGTGTGTGTGTGTGTGTAAATGTGTGCATGTGGATGTGCTTTATGCTGTGGCCATCTCTGCTCGGACCTGTGGGGATGTTTATCTGAGCACGGAGGCAGGAAATGGCTGCAGGCGTTCGCACGGAGCATTAAAAGCCGGCGGAAGTGCAAACCAACCAAAGCGCCTTTCTCCAGAGAGCGTAGAGCAGGCCTTTCCACGGAAAACCCTGAAATACGACCAAGTGTTTACTTGTATTATGTGAAGGCGATTTGTGGCGCGTTGATTGATTTAACCGTCTAATAAACGTATTTCATGTCAAAAGAAACCAGTAAACCAGCGGTTAAATAGTATAAATACTCCGTTACTTTATTTAAGTAGAAATTTGGGTTATTTTTACTGGAGAAATTCTTTTTCAGACGTCATTTTTAACTTTCTACTCCTTACATTTTAAAAACAGCCTCGTTTTCAAATTTTCCACAAAAAAAAAAAACACCTATCCAGACAAATGGCTTCATCCGGATAGATGGTTGGATGAGATTCATTCATTCATTCATTCATCTTCTACCGCTTTATCCGATCTTCCCTCGGGTCACGGGGAGTCTGTGCCTATCTCAGGCGTCTATGGGCATTAAGGCAGGATACATCCTGGATGGAATGCCAACCCATCACAGGACACACACACACTCACACACACACACACATTCATACACTAGGGACAATTTTCCAAGGTGCCAATCAAACCTACCGTGCATGTTTTTGGACCGGGGGAGGAAACCGGAGAAAAACCCCCCTTGAGGCACGGGGACGGGGCACGGGGAGAACATGCAAACTCCACACACACAGACGGGAATCGAACCCGGACCCTGGCGGTGTGAGCTGAACGTGCTAACCACTAAGCCACCGTGCCCCCACGGTGTATATATATGTATATATATATATATATATATATGTATATATATATATATATGTATATATAATGATATATATAAACATATATATCATTCCGACACCCTGTTGCTTTGTACGCGATCCATCGCACCTGCACACGACACAAATGACATGTCACGCACCAGCCAGGACCTCATAACCAGTCATAACCAGTGTTGCTTATTTCTTAAAAGTGATTATTTCTCCACTCATTTCTCTTCGTCCTCCACAAAGTACGCTACAGTAGGGCGCTCCGGAGAGAGAGGTTTGAATAAATAAGTGATTGCACTGCAAGAACTGAAATCTAAGAACGTTTATTTCTAGAAAATTTTCCATGTTTTTTTTTTGCCACAAAAGAAGTCGTTATTGACTATAAATCTTAAAGTAAGATAATTGTAAGGTAAATGTGAATCTTAAGAAAGGTTCTAACTTATGTGTCTAGGGTTCGGCTGAACACTTTTGACACCAGCGCCAGTAAACTGAGCTCCTTGTGTTCACACATACGGCGTCCCTGTAACCCGGGTCACACCTCCATGCATCAGATAGACCTTCTGTGATTCTTTCGCTTCTTTATCGATGTTACTCCTCCTGTTGTTTCCTGCTGTCGGATCACACATGAAGGCATCAGATTATAAGTGACCCTTTGTATTATTTCGTTCACATTTCTGACGTTGTTTTACTGTAATGGATATATTTAATCAAAACTCTCCTCAAAACACTGTCCATTTCCACCTGGGCATTTAATTCGCTTTTATTCACACAGAAGCTTCGTTTTTTTTTTTTTTTTTTAAATCAATTTATTTATTTATTACTTTTGTTCTTGCTCTCTGTATATAATAATATAATATAATAATAATGTTGATCCTGTTAACTGGTTCATATTAAACAACACGACCCATTACTGTACCTTCTTTTATACAATCTTATTATAATTTCTCAAAAAAAACTTTGTTTTTGTTACTTGCTTAAATGCTCATTCCTGATGCTTCACAGACACACACACACACACACACACACACACACACACACACACACACACACACACACTTGCCTGCTCTATCATCTCCCTCATTATCCTTTTTTTTGTTGTTGATCCTTTACTATGCAAACTTGTCAAAAGGTCATCAAGGTGTCATTGGTGAACGTTCAGTTATTTTCCAGTAAAGCCGAAATCGTTGTTCTAAGGTTTTCTTCTTCCCCTCCTTGGTCGGGGGTTCGAGCCCCGGTATCACCAAGCTGCCACAACTGGGCGAGGCCTTTAACCCTGTGTGCTCCAGGGGGCGCCGTATCATGGCTGACCCTGCGCTCTGATGCCCCCTGCTTCCTAAAACAAGCTGGGATATGCAAAGAAAGAGTTTCACTGTGTACTATAAAGGATATTCGTTCATTCATCTTCTACCGCTTTATCCGATCTTCCCTCGGGTCACGGGGAGTCTGTGTCTGTCTCAGGCGTCTATGGGCATTAAGACAGGATACACCCTGGATGGACCCATCGCATTGTCCACACACACACACACACACATTCACACACACCACATTCATACACTAGGGACAATTTTTCCAAGGTGCCAATCAACCTACCGTGCATGTTTTTGGACCGGGGGGGAGGAAACCGGAGAACCCGGAGAAAAACCCCCTGAGGCACGGGGAGAAACATGCACAAACTCCACACACTCCACACACACATGGCCGAGACGGGAATCGAACCCGGACCCTGGCGGTGTGAGGCGAACGTGCTAACCACTAAACCACCGTGCCCCCGCTATAAAGGATGTGTGGGAGAAAAAAAAAATAAAGCCTGTTCTATTTCATCCTTTTCATTGGTCTTTTTCCTGTTTAAAACGTTTTTAAAATCTGGTCTCAGTACATTATTATCTGTGTACCCAGTAAGTGACCTGCTCATGTGCACATAAGATTAGCTGTGTAGGTGTATTCATTTACGGTCTACTAATGTAGTTAGCAGTTTGGGTGGATTGTCGTTAGAATGACAGGATCAAATCACTAAAAACAAAAAAAAAAAAAAAAAAAAAACATTACATTGGGGTCTTTGTTCTTTCGGTTCCCACATACGCCATCTTTTGCATCGGCCCCTTTTTTTTTTGTAATGTATTTTTTAGGCTTTTTTCCCCCCGTTTTTTCAGATGAAGCAGCGAAACAGGAGCCAAGGCAGCACTAGTGATAGATGGCTCAGCGCTCTAACACTTTATCCAATCCAGCACAGATTTCATCCAATAAAGAATCACTTGTGCACTCTCAAACTAAATGGAAGTCAGGCAGCGGAGAGAAAGAGCGAGAGAGAGAGAGAAAGAAAGAAAGAGAGAGAGAGAGAGGGGGGGGGGGGGGGAAAGGAGGCCGCAGCGTGTTTCTGAGCTGCGAAAATCAAATTTTCTTAAAGCTGCCGCGGCGGTGGCTCACAGGGAACGCCGCAACAGCCATGACTGGCCTGGGCACAGCCATCTGCACACACAATTTAATCCATCACGGAGCTCCTGACACCATATCAATCACGCTTTCATCAGGACTGCACCCCCTGCACAAAAAAAAAAAAACAACAACAAAAAATATATATATTTCCACCCCGCAGCCAGTGAGCGAACCCCCTGCTGTCCAGAGTGAGGAGAGAGAAAGACGCAGGTCCTACACCCCCCTCCCAACCCCCCCCTTCTTTAATCAGATGGACCAACCCGGACTGGACCAAACCAGACTCGCCATTGTGGTCTTCAGCACATCTTCAGCATCGCATCGAAGGCAAAATGTCATGTTTTTTAAAAGTCATAATTATTTCCACCAAACACGTGTTCAACATGTTATTATAAAATCTTGCGGGGAAAAAAAATAAACACTGAGAAGAAATAAATCAACTGTGTTTATTTGAAAAGACTTTCAGCGATGGAAAATCGAGTGCGTGCAATGAAATCGTATGCAAATAAACGCTGAGAAGAAATAAAATAATAAAAGAAAAGAAGAAAAAAAAGAAAGGTAAAAATCTCGGAAAAAACATCTATAATCACTTTAATAACCATGAGGAGGGGGGAAGAAATTAATAATGTGAACATAACAGTAAATAATGGGTGAAATATTATAGATGAAATACTTTTGGAAGGTCCAAAAGAGAACAGACATCACACACACACACACACACACACACACACACACACACACACACAGAGCGTCCTCCACCCTGACTACAGAACCCCTCCCGTGGTGGTGGTGGTTGTGGTTGCGCTTTGTTCCGGGAACATGTGCACCATCGCTCTGGCTGCATCCCTCAGGCTCTGGCTCCAGTGGCCTTTAATTTATAATTTATAGAGGCCGCTTTTATACGGGACCTCAGTCTACCTGATACCCTTCCACATAGACATGTCCCGGGACGGTTCATGAGCCGATGGGTGGAGGTGTGCCCATAGTGATGCGTGTCTGTTTTATTACACAAGGGGTGGGGGGGGGGTTCACGATGGTCCCAGTGACTCCCAGGATCTAAGTTGACCCTAACGATCCTCCGGTGCACGACTGGTTTGTTTGTGTTTTTGTGGAGCCATGTTTCCCCATTTAGGGGCACCCTGTTTTTTTGGTCTTCTTTAAGAAGGGCACTGCAGGACCCTTTGTGTGTATGTGTGTGTGTGTATGTGTGCTGCAGGCCCTGACCTGACTCCATCCTGCATCTCCATCAGCGCTTCACTCTCTAGCGGTATCCTGAGCCCCGGCCCCTGAAATACCCGACTCCTGACTCCCGACTCGCGCTGCGCCCGGGTCTTGTCCGATTGCCAGCGGCGGGTTAAACGATAAGTTCAGGGTGCGCGTTTTTGTGGCCGGAGAAACTCCGAAGTACGTTTCTGTGCGATTGTGAGATGCAGCCTTATTATCATATCAATGAAAAGAATATGGAGGGTGGGAGGGATGGAGAGAGAGAGAGAAAAAGGGAGCAAACCAGAGGGGAAGGGTGGTGTGTGTGTGTGTGTGTGTGTGTGTGTGTGTGTGTGTGTGTATGTGTGTGTTGTGTGTTGGGGGGGGGGGTAAATCAGAACAGTGAGCATGTGGCTAAGCTCCGACCTTCATCCAACAACAAACATGTTGCCTCCCCTTGCTTTCCGACATCTTTTACCCGATCCCCTACTGCGCTAGGCTAATAAAGAGAAGAAACAGAATGGCAAATTTGTAGGGAAGGGTTTTGTGTGTGTATGTGTGTGTGTGTGTGTGTGTGTGTGTGTGTAAACTAGCATCCACGGTTCTCTGTTAAATCACTAGGCATGCCCCTGGATTAGCCGGCTTGTAGCATGGCCCCTCACTCCACTGAGATCATTTAGGCAATTACCAAGAACAAAGACATCGGCCGTGTCGAACATCTCCACTTCAAAGGCCTTCACCAAGGCAAAGAGTTGCTGCACACTGGTCAATTTCCATAAACATACAGACAACACACACACACACACACACACACACACACACACACACACACACACACACACCCTCGTGCCCCATCAACACTCAAGCTTTCTCAAGATCTTCCTTGTGCCTGCAGGTATTTTGGCAATAGTAATGAACAACAACTACAACGCACACACACACAAACACACACACACACACAATTCTACCCATCATCTAAAGTCTATGAAACACACGGCATATGTACACCGGTGACACTTACCTGATCTTTACTGATCAATCATTTTGTTTTCCCCTCACACACACACACACACACACACACACACAAAATAAATAAATAAAATCATAATATTTGCTAATTTCAAGTTACTTGAATTAAAAAAAAACTTCTTTTAAAAGGATTTCTTTAGTTCAAACACTGACACTGAAGGGCTGTTCTATATATTAGGACGGTATATAGAAATACAATATTAAATCAAATATGAAAAAAAAATATCATTGTTATCATTTATTCAATGAAAAAGAATAAAATATTGAAAACGGATGTGATTTCCATTTCTCTTTTCCTCATTCACTGCATTTCCTTCATTGATGAAAGTAAATTATTAACACTTCCTTTTCGGAAAGCGTTCTTTGTTTTATTTTGTTCATTCATTCATCTTCTACCGCTTTATCCGATCTTCCCTCGGGTCACGGGGAGTCTGTGCCTATCTCAGGCGTCTATGGGCATTAAGGCAGGATACACCCTGGATGGAATGGCAACCCATTGCAGGGCGCACACACACACACACACACACACACACACACACACACACACATTCATACACTAGGGACAATTTTCCAAGGTGCCATTCAACCTACCGTGCATGTTTTTTTTTGGACCGGGAGGAAACCGGAGAACCCGGAGAAAAACCCCCTGAGGCACGGGGAGAACATGCAAACTCCACACACACATGGCCGAGACGGGAATCGAACCCGGACCCTGGCGGTGTGAGGCGATGAACTAAATAAGTGGGGCACGTTGGTTTAGCGGTAAACCAACGTGCCCCACTTATTTCGTTTATTTAATACAAAATTATTATTCTCAAGTCTTTATGTAATTCCCTTTCATTCAAATTGTTTTTTTGCATTATTTTGTTGAATTTTTTGACATTTAAAATCCTTCTGAAAAACATACATTTGCAAATAAAAAGACAATTCCATTCTTTTTTTTTAATTGACATTACGTATTCCTGCCTTCGCTCACAGAGTGAATCCTCTCAGTCAAAGTGACTCACCTACATTCTGTTTATAAAAACGAATACATAAATATTTTCTGTACAGAGACGTGTTATTCCTCCTCCATACAATCCGTTTCAGAAGCATCGCGTCTCCTTTACAAAACCACAAATCTTTTTTTTTTTTTTGCTGTTGTGTAACCTAGAACAGGAAGTGATCTGACAGCATCAACCAATCACATGATTTAAAGTCCCTGCTCAGGAGTGGATCACTTTCACTCAGATTGAGCAGTGTGTAAAGTTTCATATAGAATTCTGCAGTATGGTATAATATATAACGGAGCCTGTGTGGAGAACGGTGGGGGGGGAGGGGGGGGGGGATTCATGTAGATCTCGACTATAGAGGGAAAGAATGCCAAAATAATGATCAAGTCTTCAAAGTAACCAAATGGAAGATGTGGGTTTTCCTTCTTTGGTTGTATTTATAAAGTAACTCTAGTAGAACTTTATAACGGAATATTTCCCAATGCCAGGTTTCCAGAAGTTATTAAAAAAAAAAAAACTGATGCAAAAACTGAAATCTTAGAAAGGAAATAAAAGCTTATTTCTGGAAATTATGCCTTGTTATTTTTTCCATGAAAGATAAAAAGTCTTAATTAGACTCAGACTATAAATCTTAAAGTAAGTAAATTCATCTCTTAGTAACTTAGTAAGTATTCATTCATCTTCTACCGCTTTATCCGATCTTCCCTCGGGTCACGGGGAGTCTGTGCCTATCTCAGGCGTCTATGGGCATTAAGGCAGGATAAACCCTGGATGGAATGCCAACCCATCGCAGGACACACACACACACACACACACACATTCACACACTAGGGACAATTTTACAAGGTGCCAATCAACCTACCGTGCATGTTTTTGGACCGGGAAGGAAACCGGAGAACCCGGAGAAAAACCCCGAGGCACAGGGAGAACATGCAAACTCCACACACACATGGCCGAGACGGGAATCAAACCCCCGACCCTGCAGGTGTGAGGCGAACGTGCTAACCACTAAACCACCGTGCCCCACCACTAAAATATGTGACAGATATAAGAATAAAATGAATTTTCAAATTGAATGTTGTGCTACTTTTAAGACTGATTCAGCCCTGAAAAATTCTTATGTCAAGAAAGAAAGATTCAAATTTTTGATATCGAATCCTATAAGGAAGGTAGTAGCTCAGTGGATAAGTGGTTAAGCTTAGTGGTTAAGGTTTTGACGTCTGGCCCGGAAGATTGCAGGTTCAAGTCCCACCATCAGCACAGTCCTACTGCCCCTAGTGGCTAAAAAAGTTTTAAAAAAGGCATGAAACTGGACATTTTTTGTCTGGTTATAGGATTTATTATCTAGTAGATATCAATGGTAGTTTCGAAAGTTCTAACCAAGTCAATTTTGCCTTCCCCATTATTTTAAAACTGATTTTAAGTGAATCTTGCATTTTCTGCAGGAATCATGTCAGAAATCTTCTGAAGAATGTACAACAGTGTTTTGGGTATTGCAAATGGTCGCGATGATCTTACAGCTCTTAGTTAGCGATCCTTAATCCTTTGTTCCTGCATACAAATGCTACCTTGACCTTGATACGTGCCAAAGAAGGACCTTTTCAG
>JACRUU010000005.1:8264654-8282154 GCA_030449085.1 Kryptopterus vitreolus | reverse complement strand
GTGTGTGTGTGTTTGTGCGTGTGACTGACTGGCCTAATAAGCTTTGCTTTGGCTGGGCTACTACGGGAAATATCGGAGCGGTTTGATGAAAAATTACCGCGCCCATTACGGGCAGTTATCATAATAGCTTGCTTGCCATAGACAATGGCTGTCTTTCGTGGGGTAATTTCTAATGTTCTGGCAATCCAGGCATTTAGAGGTAAATGAGGAAGGTCATCAGAGCTGTCATGGGATGGAGAAAAAGAAGGATAGCTAGACACACAGAGAGTGAGAGAGAGGGAGGGGGAGAGCAGTAGGAATATGAAGTGTTGGAGAGCCGGAGCCAGAGAGGATCAAGCATGAGGTGATGTGAGAGAATTAGTCCGGAGAGGCATCACGCTGTTCCCTAATGACGCGCAATGGATACAGTAAATTCATCAGAGCCGACACGATTCACAAAGACGTATTGCTGCGAGCGCAAGTTTAGGGGATGGACAGAATATGAGTGAGTGACAAAAGGATAAATAAATAAACGCAGTATTTCCATGA
The DNA here is from genome assembly GCA_030449085.1 of Kryptopterus vitreolus. Classification (NCBI taxonomy): domain Eukaryota; kingdom Metazoa; phylum Chordata; class Actinopteri; order Siluriformes; family Siluridae; genus Kryptopterus; species Kryptopterus vitreolus. Next base: position 8,281,626 of record JACRUU010000005.1, on the reverse strand, counting down.
GCAAGGCCCTCCATCGATCACTTATATATATATATGTAAATTGCTCTGTACTGTAGTTGCGTCCAGGGGGCACGGTGGCTTCGCCTCACACCACCAGGGTCCGGGTTCGATTCCCGTCTCGGCCATGTGTGTGTGTGGAGTTTGCACGTTCTTCCCGTGGCCTCAAGGGGGTTTTTCTCCGGTTCTCGGTTTCCTCCCGGTCCAAAAACATGCACGGTAGGTTGATTTGCACCTTGGAAAATTGTCCCTAGTGTATGAATGTGTGTGTGTGTGTGAGTGTGTGTGTGTCCTGCGATGGGTTGGCATTCCATCCAGGGTGTATCCTGCCTTAATTCCCATAGACATCTGAGATAGACACAGACTCCCCGTAACCCGAGGGAAGATCAGATAAAGCGGTAGAAGATGAATGAATGTAGTTGCGTCCAATCACAGACGAGCATTTGACCTCGACTTTTCTATACAATTTAGCGCATTTTCATATTTGTTGCGTCCTCACATTCCTGGTTCGAGTCTTGCAGCTAAATATGTCAACTGCGCGTGTAATATTTAAAAGCCAAACGAAACCAGCAACATGTGGTTTGTTTAGCAGTTTGGTTTTTGCAGAGACGCGAGACTTCAAAATTCCCAAACAAATTCGCGCGTTGAATAAAGGAGAGGTGGGGGAGAAAAAAAAAAAAAAAAAAAACAAAAAAAAAAAAACCCCTAAGACACATAGACATCAATACATGTTCCCGTTGCATCCAGAACAAACAAAAAAAGGGTGTTGAAAGTTATTTTTGTGCACGTCAGTCCTTTTCCACTCGATTCCAATCAAACAACGACACACACATACACACACACACAAATAAATAAATAAATAAATAAATAAAATAAAATAAAACCAGGAGTGAAACTCATTCAGACGGGTGAACACGGCGGATTGGAGACGACGTGCTTCAGAGGTTCAGAACGCCGCACGCTTCAAAAACGTATCGGGACTGAGCCCGAGCGATTTCATTTCAGTTCGGCTTCACATGGGATCAACATTCAGCTACCACGTTCAATAATCACGCGGGAACAGCCGGCGCTTTTTTCAGACATCCATTTACAATCAGTTTACATTTTACATACAATCATTCTCAAACTGAGCCTCTTCCTGGGCTTTTCTTCTCTTCAGCCGAGGCTTTATATAAGGAAGAAAAACTGCATGTCATGCTGAGATGGGAAAATAATCAATGACAGCATGGGGCGGTGGAACATGCTTACCTCTCAGGACTCTGAAGTTCAGCATCTCTACATCCTAATGTATATGATTAACCATATACTGCTGCACAGACTGTCATTATTTTATTAATCATATATATTCATTCATTCATTCATCTTCTACCCTTACCGCTTTATCCGATCTTCCCTCGGGTCACGGGGAGTCTGTGCCTATCTCAGGCGTCTATGGGCATTAAGGCTGGATACACCCTGGATGGAATGCCAACCCATCGCAGGGCACACACACTCACACACACACACATTCACACACACACACATTCATACACTAGGGACAATTTTCCAAGGTGCCAATCAACCTACTGTGCATGTTTTTGGACCGGGAGGAAACCGGAGAACCCGGAGAAAAAACCCCTGAGGCACGGGGAGAACATGCAAACTCCACACACACATGACCAAGACGGGAATCGAACCCGGATCCTGGCTGGAGTGTTTTTGTGGTGTGAGGCGAACGGGCTAACCACTACGCCACCGTGCCCCTTAATCATATATATATATATATATATATATATATATATATATATATATATATATATATATATGAATGACTAATCTCTCTATCTCTCTCTCTCTCTCTCTCTCTCTCTCTATATATATATATATATATATATATATATGTGTGTGTGTGTGTGTGTGAGTGAGAGATAGAGAGATAGATAGATAGATAGATAGATAGATCGATAGATAGATAGATCGATAGATAGATAGATTCAAATATTTAATCATAATTAATCCCAAAGCTGTCATGAGTTAACTCATGAGTAATCGCGCATTTTCAATAATGAATACCTTTCACGTTTCAAATACTCGAACTAACGGCGTATAATCATATATGATGTTATAATTATATACGTTTCACTCAAAATCTCCCCCTTTATTAAAATCGTTGATTATTTAAGATTTATTTTACTCTGGAAATTAGTCTTTTGAAAATGAATAATAATATTTCAATGTCAATGTTTATTGGTTGTTTTACTTGCGAAATATGGTACGTGGCTCCTTTAAGAATTATGTTCCAGTTTCGGTTGCTTTCCATATGAATTGGTGATACGTTTAGGTTACCATACATTAATCTAGTGAGGAGCATTGTGAAATCGCAGCTAGTAGGCGTAATTGCCGGAAATTTCATGTGAGTGGATTCACGTTGCTGGGTGTTTTTTTCTTAATAAAATCGCCTTTTTTTATATTTTATAAATATTTTATATTTATATTATATTATAACTGGGCTAGACTAGCTGGCTAGTCCAACATATTGTATGGGAATCTATATCACGATATCATGACATAACTGTTTAAAATCTGCCGAGTTTTATGACATCACAAAAGCACATATTTAGGCCACGCCTCCAGGATCAGCTTCCAGATTGATAGCGTGACTTTTACGCGGCTCAGCGACCGTTTTCCAATTTCTCTTCTGCCTTTTTTTTTTTTTTTTAATCTGCAGTCCCATCACTTTGAGTTCATGTTTTCCCCAACATCTCATGGAAGAGATAGAGATAGAGAAAAAGAGAGAGAGAGAGAGAGATGAATATGAGAAGTGGTCAGTGGATCTAAAGTGGAGCAAAAGTCTTCTTTCTATCTTCCATCTTATTCTCTCTCTCTCTCTCTCTGCACGGATGGCTCTTAACAGACGAGCGTTAAGTCCGACGCGCAGTTGTTGCTGCGGTTGTTGTCAGATTTAAAAATAGTACGAAAGAAAACACGCACAAAATGCATGTTGTTTTTAATCCCTGGATGAAATCGAAGTTATGAAAAATAAATAAATAAATAAATAAATAAATAAAACGGTCCAATGATGATTATTTAAAAGTTTTCCAATGCAATTAGCCGTAATTATCGTCCGTCATCATAAATATCGTTGCCGACCAGTGAGCATTAAGATACACATCTTTTTTTATATCGCGCTTCGAAATATATTAGACCTTTAAGACCTTTCTTCATCTAAAAAAATAGAGATGTGAGAGAAAAGACAATCGCGTAATCTTCACTTCAACCGGGCGCGAGTTCAGCAATCAGACGCTTCCACTGCCGGACAGAGACCTAATGCTAAAACCACTTCCTCAGGAGCCGTTTTTTCTTTTTTCTTTTCTTTCTTTCTTTCTTTCTTTCTTTTTTTTCTTTAAGTCACCAGAGACCACTTCAACGTCAAATATCTTTCGGAAAATTTGCGGTCGTCCCCGAGCATCCCTCACTCTCGTAACTACATGCCTTCCTCTATTAGTTTCAGCGTAGTTACTGAATAATTCATAATAGTTACTGAATAATACGCTTCAGGATGAATAACTGAATAATAAGCAGGGAGGTTAAGCAGTTAATATTGAGTTAATGCTCGTGCGCAGACACCGAGGACAGACGTATGAGCGTTAATATCACAGTTACGAGAAATACAATGTCAATAAAAAAACAGAGCGTGCCTGGCTGTGGGCGGGGCCAGCGGACACGGGCCGACGTAGAGGCGGGATCGCCGAACTTGACTTGTTATCCACGGTAAAGAGATATTTTTGACGAAAATATGACTAATAAAAACCAAAGTAACAGGAAAAAAAGACATATAAAGATATATGGGAAGTGAGATTTGTGATTTAATTCACGTTTTGCAAAACAAGATCTTGGGAATACAGTGAGGTCATCAAATTTTTTTTTGCCACTGTCAGCGTTTTATAACAGATGGAAGGAAAGCTGTAATTTTCCCATTTACACAAGTTGATAACGCGCGTGTGTGTGCGTGTGTGTGTGTGTGTGTGTGTGTGTGTGTGTGTGTGTGTGTGTTGTGTGTGTGTTGTTGAATGCATTATAATTGTGTGTTCTTAGTCAAATGGACTTCATAGAAACTTTATCAACCTATAAACAATAAATGAATTATTGAAATGGTGACCCCGTTTATGATATGTTATAATGCACTCATTGGGCATTACATATATGATTTTAATTTGTTAGGAGAATACATTGCACTTTATAGCTACCCTTATAATACATTATATACCTTTATGCATGGTATTATAAGTGGGTATAAAATGTTCTATTTCTTGTGCATCATGAACCAATTATTCCACTAATTCATTATAAGTAGAGTTTATTACACATTAGACAAACATTGCCCTATAAGACCTGTTATGAAATCCTTATGTATAATGAATCACAATTGGATTTACAATGAGCATTTTTTAAGCTTTATAGACTCATGAGCATATGAGTACAACAGTCATTAATTCATAGTTATACAGTATTTCCTTACTAGGCAATAGCAATGTGGAATACACACACTATATATATATATATATATATATATATATATATATATAATATATATATATAATATATATATATATATATATTATTAAAAGCTCTTAATGCACATATAACGTCTGGCATTTCACTCCCAAAACGTTCACAATTTGTGTAATGCATAATAAATGTATTATAAGGATAAGGAACAAGAATGAGCTCCTAGACTACACTGCTATAAATACTACTCTCATAGTAAGGGTTACATATGGTTTACACACAGTGACTTATAAACACATTATTATGAATGCATTCACGGCTTATTTACACTGTAGACGACCCTTCATAGAAACGTTGTGTAGACTCTCTTTATTGTGATGATTAAAACCAGGTTACGAACACTAATGAAACCATTCATAACAATCAAGGTATCAAGTGTCATGCTTATTCATATTTGATTATTATATATATATATATATATATATATATATATATATATATATCTATATATATATATATATATATATGCCTTTTCTTACCAGAACAAAGCATTTGAAGCCTTATGAATGCGATATAATACGATATGAATGTCTCTATAATTCCCTGTCACTCTGTTCCTGCTTGAGGTTCTGTCGCCTGGCCGTGCTTTTCCTCACACCCTTCGTTCCTTTTACCATTATAACTCCACCTGTCATCTCTCTCTCTCTCTCTCTCTCGCTCGCTCTCTTTCAATGCGATAACCGCAGCTGTCCATCAGGTGGACTCATATCGGGGTGATGCGGTTAGACTGAGGTGCATCATGGGTAGGACGGGGGGCTTAATGATGCGGAGGCTAACGTATGCTAACTCTGAAAAGGGCGTCCATCTTAGCCGCCTCGATTGAGCAAGCATCGCCTCGAAATGGCGCTTGGTGCAATTTAATCTGTGCATCTCTCTCTCTCACTCTTTCTCTCTCTCTCTCTCACTCGCTCTGTGTGTTTTTATTCTTAATGTCATTTTCACTCACTTCTGGTCCTTGTGCCTTGAGGTGTTTCGGACAGCCTGACCGCTTTAAAAGCCCAGCTCCCATTTTCTACTAATTTACTCTTATTATATATATATATATATATATATATATATATATATATATATATATATATATATATATATATATAAGAAAGAAAAGAGAATGGAAAATGAAGATTGTATTATGATTTTTTTTTTTCCCCTCCACATGAATTATTTTAAACTTATTTGATTTTTATTTGAGTTCTAGACAAACGTTTAATTTTTATTTTCATTAGTTTTGCAATAAATAATTGTATGTAAAGAAAAATCATACAAAATGCAAAGCATAATAATAAAGTGCAATTTCTCCCTCCAATTGATTATTTACATGTACATTTTTTGGTCATTTATATGATTTCAAGTATTATATATATATTTCATTATTCATCTTTACCGATATATCCGATCTTCTCGGTCACGGGGACCCTGTGCCTATCTAGTGTCTATGGGCATTAAGGCAGTATACACCCTATATGCCCAACCCATCGCAGGGCACCACACATCACAATCACACACACATTATATAGGGACAATTTTTCCAAGGTATATATATGTTTTTATATGGGGGAAACCGGAGAATGAGAAAAACCCCCTGAGGCACGGGGAGAACATGCAAATATATGCCGAGACGGGAATCGAACCCTACCTGGCGGTGTGAGGCGAACGTGCTATACCGTGCCCCACGTATATATATATATATATATATGTTCTATAGTGTGTATGTTTGTGTGTGTATGTATGTGTATATTATATATATATATATATATATATATATATATAATATATATATATATATATATATATATATATATATATATATATATATATATATATATATGTGTGTGTGTTCTATAGTGATGCTTATTTTCACATGACTTTTTTTGGGGCAAAATGGTGACAAAATGTGTGTTGTATAACCACAGCATCTGTCCCGATTTGTGTGCCTTCACTGCAGCGCTTGCTTTATTATTTCATTAAACGTAAATCCTGTCACTGCTCTTCCACCCCCAACCTGACTGGCCCTTTTCCCCTCGCAGTCAGCAGGTTAAATTATAATTTAATTACTGAGCTTTAGTGGCATAAGCTGCCCTGAGAGCTCTCGCCCCCCAGAATCATTCGAGACGATGGTGTGTGTCTCTCTCTCAGTCCTTATCTCCACCAAATCACAACAGAAACAGCAATCATGAAGTGTAATGATGTTTTAAAGCAGAGAGATGGTAAACATTGTGCGATGTGCTCCGTACAAAAGCAAAAAAAAAAAAAAAAAAAAAAAATTGGCTCACGCGTCTGCTTACACTGCATTTGTAGAATTCAATCCTTTTATAAAAGTTTCCAAAAAAAAAAAATAAAAAAAAAGTTAATGGAACAAGATTTGTGGTTTGTGTAGTTATGTAGCTCTGACTCTGACAAAATCTTTACGGGGAAAAAAAAGTGTAAATTAAACAGAACTGCTTTTTTTTGCCGCATTGCTTTATTGTTACTTAGGAAAAGGTTCATATGCAGTAAAACATGTTTCGGGGGTGAAAATTGGAGATTAAATTGGCATCAAATATTCACATAGTTTATAAACAAATGATCTGATAGCTAACATTAGACTGATATATAACTGTTGTGTAAAACGTCTACAGCCGTCTTTTATGCAATATTCCAACAGTAAAATGAAAGCGGAATAAAAGTAAAAAGACTACAACAGCTTGACTGTAGAAGTCTGAACACATTTTGCCTTCGACTTTGGCATCGAAACACAAGTTCCTTCGAATCATGAGGTGAGGCCATTCCAGATGTTTGAGGTCTGGGTTTTGTCGGGACCATTCCAGGATTTTGCTTATAATTGTCTGAAGCGATGTGTCTCGGTTGATTTGGACGTGTGCTTTGAGTCATTGTCATGTTGAAATATTAATGTTCTGCTTTTTGAAAGTTCCGTGCCAAAACATCTTGGTATGTGGAGCTATTAATTTTCCCAAATATCCTGACAAGTGCCCAAACCAAAAGCCCCAAAGCAGCCCCGGAGCATAATGATACCCCCACCATGATCCCTGGATGATACCTTTTAGAATTATGGCCATTATTATGGCATTTTCTTTGCAAACCATTTTCGCACATGATTTGGAGTGACTGAATTAATCTTTTAACATAATTCATTTAAGCTTTTTTTAAAAATAATAATAAATAAATAAATAAATAAATAAACATAAATATTGCTATCATCCAGGGATCATGGTGGGGGTATTATTATGCTCCGGGGCTGCTTTGGGGCTTTTCATTTGGGCACTTGTCAGGATATTTGGGAAAATGAATAGATCCACATACCAATTTGTTCTACCCTTTCTACCCTCTGTCAAAAAGCTTTTTTTTTACTATACAATATACTAACATTATATATACAAATACAATATACAAATACAGGTAAACAGTCTTCTTCAGAAGCTTGTGTATTTTTAGATGAAAAAGTGAAACTGTTGGTAAAATGATGGAAGGGTTATTTTGTGAACATGAAACCGTTCGCTGTAAAACTGTAAAACAAATAGGTTCGATGTTAAAACAGCGTTTGGCCAAATAAACAAACAAAAACAGTAATCTATACCTGAACTGTATAGCATAAAATACAATGGACAAAAGTTTTGAAAGACTAGAATTTTACAGCCATGTGGTTCTTTTAGTGGCCCAGTGGTTAAGGCATTGGCCTCTGGACCGGAAGATCTCTGGTTCAAATCCCACCACCACCAAGCTGCCACTTGTGGGCCCTTGAGCAAGGCCCTAAAAACTCAATTTCTCAGTTGTAAGATGCTCCAACGTGTTCCAGTATGACACTGCCACCGTATACAAAGCAATGATAGGGGAGGGAGGTGATAGCTTAGTGGTTAAGGTGTTGGACTCTGGACCAGAAGATCACAGGTTCAAACCCAACAACCACCAAGCTGTTACTAGTGGGCCCTTGAGCAAGGCCCTTAACACTCAGTTGTAAGTCACTCTGGATAAGGGCGTCTGCAAAATGCTGTAAATGTATGAAGATATGGTTTAAATGGGTTTAAAGTGTAAGAAGCGCTGCCATAGAGATCTGAGCTTAACCTTACTTATGACCTACTTATGACCTATTATGACCTACATTTTGTATCTGATGTTACTAAAGTCCTTGTGGTTGGAATGAGTACAAATCTTCCCTCCGAGATCAAGTGGAACGTCTCGAAAGAGTCATTATAACAGCAAGTGGGTGAAATGTGGAATCTTATGGTCAGCTGATTCACCACCTTTGTTTACGCCCTTGAAGTCATTATGTCCACTAGGGGGCAGTGTCATAGGTACCGGTCTGTAACGCAGCACTCAAGTTATATTGTGTATAACTGTATAACAATGTGAGGCTCAGCCCTGGGTGTGGCACACACTGGATATAGCGCCCCCTGGGAAGTTTAGCTGTCTAACTCATACTAAATATCTATAAATCTATATATTTATAAATAAATAAATCTATATATTTATAAATAAATAAATAATCCATTTGTATATGTCATACTAAATCCATCTATATCTATCTTCTATCCAGCATCATAAATATTATATATTTAATTCAATAAATAAATAAATAAATAAATGAAAATTGATCCATTTGTATATGTGCAAATTTTTGTTAAATCTATCTATCCATCCATCCATCCATCTATCTATCTTTCTATCCATCTATAAATATTGAGTCAATGAATTAATTAATTCAATCAACAAACAGACAAATAAATAAATAAATAAATGAAAATTGATCAATTTGGATATGTGCAAATTTTTGTTACATTTATTTGTGTCTATCTGTCTGTCTGTCTGTCTGTCTGCATATCTATTTATCTATCTATCTATCTATCTATATATCTATCTATCTATCTATCTATCTATCTATCTATCTATCTATCTATCTATCTATCTATCTATCTATCTATCTATCTATCTATCTATCTATCTATCTATCTATCTATCTATCTATCTATCTATCTATCTATCTATCTATCTATCTATCTATCTATCTATCTTGTTTTGCTGTATAACAATGTTATCCGTACACATGCTATTAGCTCAGTGCTGCTAACTTTTCCTGCTTTTTTTCCTCAGCAGCACTGAGGAAAGTTTCCACTCGACAGGAAACTTTCTTGCCAACTTTATGACAATATCTCCTCTTCTCTTAATCCTGCTAACAGATAAACATCTCTCCCCAAAACAAAGTCAGTGACCAGGCTGTGCTAGACCTCGTCCTCCATTACTGCATGTTTACTTTAGCGTAAATACAACAGGGGGTTATTTTTCCACAGGTTGTGCCCCCCCCCCCCCCCCCCCCCCCACACACACACACATTTATTAGCATGTAAATCACTTTTGTTCGCTCTCATGACGTATTGTGCCATCCGATGAAGGGATTTATTTTCACCGATATATTAAAAAAAAAAAAATCACAGAAAGCGATGACACCTATTGTAAAAATAGTACGTAAGCCTTCTGTTCGAGGAGAAGAGCGGTATAATTTCCATTGTGCTAATTTGACACGGCAAAATTGTACATCACAGTACTCAGAGAGAGAGAGAGAGAGAGAGGGGGGGGGGAGAGAGAGAGAGAAAGAGAGAGAGGGAACATTATATGATGGGGGCCCTTTGGGAAATGCAATTTGAAGAAATCAAGGATCTAATTCAGAATATAATACCAATGAAAAGTGGAAAAGTACTCATTTGCTATTCATCCTGTCTTCATATCGTAAGCGTCCGTGGCGTTTTTTTTTCTTTTTTAACTCAGCCGTGTCAGAGCCGAGTGCGCTGTTAAAAACCTTTCTCTGCGTGAAAGCGGACCTTTTTTTCTCGCTCTCTCTCTCTTTTTTTTTAAACACGTTGATTTTTTTTTTCCTCATTTTGAGACAAAGATAAGTAAATACAGGAGAGATAATGAATAGAAGGGAAAATGAGAGTTGCCGCTCTTCGGTGTTCAATCTCAGGGACAATTGCAGCATTTTGGGTGAAATTGCTAGCAGGTTCTATCACCCCATCTCCAAGCCCTCACTAGATCCCACCACCCCCCCCACCCCCCCCCCCCCCCCCCACCCCCCCCCCCCCACCCCCCCCCCCCCCCCCCCCCCCCCCACCCCCCCCCCCCCCCCCCACCCCCCCCCCCCCCCCCCCCCCCCCCCCCCCCACACACACACACACACACACCACACTTAATCCTCCAGCAAGGAGACAGGGCCCATGTCCACACAGACCCCCCACCTGGAGAGACCCTACTAAGGCAAATTAGACCAGAGGGGTGCCTTTTGTTTCGCAGCACTCTGCGAGGGAGGGAGAAGAAAAAAAAAAATCCAAATTATTTCCCGAGCCGGAGCAATTTGACATGCTGTGATAACTGCTCGGCAAGAAACTTCTTTGACAGTATTGAAAGAGAAGATTTTTTCCTGCCATAAAAATGGCCTCCCTTCTCGGTAAGAACCCCACCATGCTTACAAAAGCTGCACAAACTCATTAGGCTGCTTAATTACGTTCACTTTTCTTTCTTTTTTTTCTTCTCCCTCTCCCTCTCTCTCTCCATATCTCGCGTCCTCTGTCAAAACAGGGGTGAAAACTCGCAGGAGTAGTCGGAGCCCTCATTAGAACTTGTTCATCACTCCATCGCTCCTCATCTACTCGTGTTTGCCCCCCAACAGCGTGTTTTATTACACAATCCTTCCATTCATACGTCATATCAGAAATGATACGCGCGTCGTATTAATATGAGTGTTATAAGGGACGGTCAACCGTTATAGACTGTTCATAATGCTCTTGTTATTAGTACTGTCTATTTATCTATGTATCTAGCTACGTATCTATCTATCTATCCATCCATCCATCCATCCACCTATCTAAATTGCTCAGCAGTCAGGTGTGAATCTGCAGCCATTAGGATGTCAGTGAGGCTCAGCCCTGGGTGTGGCGCACACTGGATATAGCGCCCCCTGGGAAGTTGATCTGTCTAACTCATACTACCTATCTATTTATAAATCTCTATATCGATCATAAATAAATAAATAAACAAACAAACAAATAAAGAAATGAAAATGAATCAGTTTGGATATGTGCAATTTTTCTATCTTTCTACCTATCTATCTAAAAATATCGAATCGATGAATGAATGAATTCAATCAACAAACAGAAAAGCAAATAAATAAATAAATATGTATCAGTTTGGATATGTGCAAATTTTTGTTAAATCGGTTTGTGCATTTTTCTTTCTGTCTATCTATCTATCTATCTATCTATCTATCTATCTATCTCTTTGTTTCTTTTTTGTTACAGTATATGTAAAAAGTTGTCTTTGTTTTTTTTGTTTTTGTTTTGTTTTGTTTTTTAAACCCCCATGTGATACTGAAGTCTCTTTTAACAGCACGTCAGGATAAATGCTTTATTTCTTTTTTAACTACTTTTTTCTCCCCCACTACTGTTGTTTTACCTTGTTGTTCTGAGATGAACGGAAAAAAAAACGCACGGCGTCTCCACCGGCTGTCATAAATCTCCCGATTAATGCCGTCCCTATGGCCAAACATCTCCATTCTCTACACACAACCACCGTCCTTTGTCATCTTGTCAGGACTTTGGCGGCACCAAACAGGAAATTTGACTTTTAGAGATCCAATTACGGCGTCCTCGCTTTACCCTAGCTTCTACACACACACACACACACACACACACACACACACACACCTACACCTACACATACATGTACAAAACACACACACACACAATACAAACATGTGAAGAGAAAAGTCCATGCAGGAATCATGATCCATCAGAAAGTATGTTTGTATTTTGTTTGCATTCCGAGAGAAATTGTTTGTGTTTACGTTTATGTGCTAAAATGCATGCTTCTATTGGTCTTCCGAGACATGTCACAGGACAACAGGTTCCCTTTTTTATCGACTGGATTCAATGAATTTGTTCTGCTCTGCTGCCAATATCAATGATAGGAAGCTATCAATAATGTCACCTAGATCTGTATTGATATAATTAAAGTGCATAAATCCATATTCCTCCCTCTCCATACCCCCCCCCCCCACACACACACACACACACACACACACACACACACACACACACACACGTTTCCCATCCTTCCTATTCCTCTTCACCGGGCCTCGATGCCTCGGAGCTCATGTTCATCCAGGCGCACACGGGATATTAGCTCACCTCCCGGCAAATTTGCTTTTCACGTCTCTTTTCTTTTTCTTCTCTGTCCTCCACGAACATCGGAAAAGGCCTTGTTATCGAGCTCCGGTGTCCACAAACGCCATTGATCCGAAGCACTCGGATCTATAGCCGTGCTCTTTTTATCACCCGCTCCGAGCGTTAGTAATACTAATCCCGCTCAATCTGCGGAGCTGCCGGTTTTATAGATCCGAGCCAAAAGTTGCAATAATGATGTATCATTGCTAAATTTGGTAGAACAAACCGCTCTGTCGATCCGACAATCCGCAAAGGGGCCCGGGATTCAGGAAGTGCGTGGTGAGTTCACACTTCACTCGTTTTCCCCTTTCATCTTCAGGGCTTTCTTTCTCCGAAAGGTTTTAGTGCAAACCGCCGCATGTTCCCTAAATACTAAAATCAGCTTGGTAGTTAAGTCATGCTTCATAAGATTGACATAACCGTGCTATGAGGTCTAACTTTTATGGTTTAGGAGCGATATCATACATGAGCTCATGTAAGCGGTTTAAACTAGTAGCTACAAGAAAGCTTTCATGTGTATTTTTTTTTCCCCATTTTATAGTGGATTTAGAACACTGTAGATCGCCAGGATGGTTATAACCTGGTTATGTAGTAGAATTGATTGGGGACAATTTATAAATAAGAGGAACGCACTGGCTATAATGCGAAAATGTTATAAGAAACTACAACACCAACATAAAAGAGAGCAAATAATATAAATATAAGCAAATCAATTAATACTTTCTAATACTCTAACTAAATGTAACAGATGATATAATGATAGAAATTTCACTCAAAATCTCTTCCTTTAATAAAATTAATGATTATTTAATATTTATTTGAATCTGGAAATTATTCCTTTAATATTAATTCTTGTTAATTTCAATGTTACTTTGTTCAGTGTTTGTTTTAAGTGTAAAATATGGGACGTGGCTCCTTTAAGAATTGTGTTCCGGTTGCTTTTCCATATAAACTGGTGAACACGTTTAGGTTATACGGAAGCGCATTGCGTTCAACAAAAGAAAAAAAATGTGCTTTATTGCAGTAATAAGGATTTGGGAATGCGATGCGCTTTGCACAAGGTTCCGTACGGTAATATACGCTAATATAGTGAGCAGATCATACCTGGTGAAAACTGAAAATTTCTTTATTTCTTTATTTGTTGTTTTGTTGTCGTTCATTCGCCACCACAACACAGAGTGAAGGAGCAGATCACTCACATATTAATGCATTAATCGCTGCCTTAATAACATTTGGGCCATTAAAGTGAATTTGCGTTAATAACGTTAACTTTGACAGTCCTAAAACAACACACACATATATATATATATATATATATATATATATATATATATATATATATATATATATATATATATATATATGCACATTTTTTCTTCCCTCGCGGGGTCACGGGGAGCCTGTGCCTATCTCAGGCGTCTATGGGCATTAAGGCAGGATACACCCTGGATTCATTTATACACGAGGGACAATTTTCCAAGGTGCCAATCAACCTACCGTGCATGTTTTTGGAACCGGGAGGAAACCGGAGAACCCGGAGAAAAAACCCCCCTGAGGCACGGGGAGAACATGCAAACTCCACACACTCACATGGCCAAGACGGGAATCGAACCCCGACCCTGGCGGTGTGAGGCGAACATGCTAACCACTAGGCCACCACGTGCCCCATATATATATATATATATATATATATATATATGGGGCATATATATATATATATATATATATATATATATATATATATATATATATATTCAGGAAGAGCAAATCCTAGTTTATAGTTATGTTCAAAAAAATCTAGTTCCTTGTCTCACTTTTAGATGGAATAAACCCCCGTTCCCTCACCGACTATAACTTTTGAATTTCATGAGACAAAAAAAGAAAGAAAAAAAATGCAGCTTAGTTGCAGAGAAAGCACAAAATGTAATGCCCTCTGACTCGAAAGTTTCCAACAAGTTTTTCGAGTCTGCCGCATTAATGTTTAATGTAAGGAGTTTATAAATTAATTAACACATCTGCCATACACATCCCTGTGTCTGAGCCGGGAACATTTTAAAAGGCTCTGTGTCAACTTGCGTAAAGGTGTTTAAAAGTTTGTGCTCCTATTACAAACTGGGGTGTGTGTGTGTGTATGTGTGTGTGTGTGTGGAGGGGGGGGGGGATTTCAAGGGCAGATTGTCTAAAGTTTGGGAACGAGTTTAAGACAGATACTTTCCCATGAATCTTTGTGTTGATATAATACGCAGCCTCAAACAAACCCCTTCCTGAAAACAAACAAACAAAAAAAGAAAACACTTAGTTCGGAATACAAAATTGCAAGAAAAATGTTGTGTTGTTGTGCTGCAAACTCCGAACGCTGGAGGAGGAGGACGAATTGATAGACAGAGGAAGAATGGAGTGTTGGAAGGGAGAAGAGAGCTAATAGGCTACATGGCGGCGTCCTGGTGCAGAGGTGCAGCGAGGCAGCGGTGTCCTGACACAGCTGAAGGCCTCGAAGGAAAGAGACGCCTATTAGAGGAAAGGATAAGGGTCTGTCTGGACGAGGCGGTGCTTTTCAACGCAGCGCTGGGCACCGGCATCAATTAAAGACTGGGGGTGGGGGTGGGGGGGGGGGGGCACGGGGGGGATAGGGGGGGGGGGCTATGACAAACAACAAGAAAGCTGAAGCCGAGAGCGCTCCACAATCGCCGCGTGGGTCCGCCGAGGACCAGCGACGCGAGGGGTCGATGTGTAGGGATCTAAGTGGGCCTATTGTGTAGAAATGAGCAGCCATGCCTCCTGTCACGTAAATTACGAGATGCCTTCAGACCCGGGCGGGGGGAAAAAAAAAAAAGAACAACAATCAGAGGTCGCTCTTTGTATTTTGCACACAATCCCTTCTTTAACCTAACGCCCACGGGTGATTGCCTGGCCTACATTTCTACTGTTTAAGAGACATTAGGTTTTTTTGGAATCCACCACACACACACACACACACACACCACATATATATGCACACACACCAATGGAGCGCAGGCTGTAATCCAGGCCACTCATTGTCTAACAGATGAATAGGTGAGGGAGGGTCTTAACAAGGCTCTAACAAGGCCCAGCTGATAACATGACTGTCAAGCAGACCTGGCACACAGCCAGAACTATTTAATGGCGTCTAAAGACTCATAAATCAAGACGTGGTGGCATGCCTCGCAGCAACTGGTAAGTGCTGGGAAATTAAACTGGTGGTGGGCTTTTGCTCCACGGAACAGCTGACTGGAATTAAATTTCCCGTCAGTCACGCCGAACGAGGCGGCACGCGAACGAGAGGGCAAACAAAAAAAAAAAAAAGAAAAAAAAAAAAAAAAGATAATTGGTTCTTCATAAGTGTTAATGACTAATGGCTGGTCTGTTTAATTTAGGAGAGAAAAAAAGGGGAACATGACAAAGTAAAACACCGGATAATCCGTATCCATTAAAGGGAACACTTTTCATCCCTGTGCACCGGCGGGGAAATAGAGTTTGATATTTTCCCTTGTAATAAATAAATAAATAAATAAATAAATAAATAAATAAATAAATATACAAGTAAACTGTTCATTGTGCACTCCATTGGTGCAAATTGTTGTATGGAAGGGCAGTGCAAAAAGTGCAGTGCAAATCAAATCTTAGAAATAAAGGTTTGGAGTGAAATGAACAGAACAACTTTCTTTTTTTTTTTGGAAAGAGAAGAATTGTCGTGTTTGTGTTTAGCAGGATCGGTGGAATTGGTGTATGGATACGATAAAAGTGAAAAAGTAGCTGGAACTACTTTTTAAACTATATATATATATATATATATATATATATATATATATATATATATATATATATATATATACACATAAGGGGCACGGTGCCTTAGTGGTTAGCATGTTCGCCTCACACCTCCAGGGTCCGGGTTCGATTCCCGTCTCGGCCATGTGTGTGTGGAGTTTGCATGTTCTCCCCGTGCCTCAGGGGGTTTTTTTTTTTCTCCGGGTTCTCCGGTTTCCTCCCCCAGGTCCAAAAAAAAAAACATGCAATGTAGGTTGATTGGCACCTTGGAAAATTGTCCCTAGTGTATGAATGTGTGTGTGATTGTGAGTGTGTGTTTGCCCTGCGATGGGTTGGCATTCCATCCAGGGTGTATCCTGCCTTAATGCCCATAGACGCCTGAGATAGGCACAGACTCCCCGTGACCCGAGGAAAGATCGGATTATAGCGGTAGA
>JACRUU010000005.1:8224654-8259654 GCA_030449085.1 Kryptopterus vitreolus | reverse complement strand
TTAAGAAGACTTCCACCAATCACAATCAGTCTTGCATCCAGCGACAGTTACTAGGCAAGGCCAGCTGAGGTCACTTCCTGTTGACAAATCCATTACATCAATTAGACTGATTCCGAACGCCGGGCCAGACGCTGACGCTAATCGCAAGATGAGCGATGAGCCCCTTAGACGAATTACTGCAGCCTCGGCTGTCCGAATGACAGCAGGAACGCTGGAGAATATTACCGATGCCGTTTTAGAATGCGTGTCGCTCCGGATTCCATTTCCCCGGAACATTAGCCCCTGCCACTAAATAAAATAAATAAATAAAC
Source organism: Kryptopterus vitreolus (assembly GCA_030449085.1). Lineage (NCBI taxonomy): Eukaryota > Metazoa > Chordata > Actinopteri > Siluriformes > Siluridae > Kryptopterus > Kryptopterus vitreolus. The sequence goes on along the minus strand of JACRUU010000005.1, from coordinate 8,259,343 downwards.
CAACAAAGACTTGCTCTCCTTTAATGCATCGGTCTATTGTACTCAGGGCTTCCTGAGTCTCTCCAATCCGAACACGTTTCTCATTGGACTGAGGCGGACGAACACGGAGCAAGGTCATATCTGTACAGCATGCAGTCAGGCATCAGGAGCGGTCGCAAGTGTAGGGAAAGGCATTGTTGTTGCTCAGATCCAATTTAACTTGGAAATTGTTGACAGGACGGATCGACAAACAACATGAAACAAACTTATCAATAATCAATGAAACACGAACCAAAAAATAAATAAAAAACACAATAGCAAAGGTCACAATTCACACTGTAGCTGAATGCAGGGCTGGGAATGGATTATCATTAATACACGATGTACGTTAAGCATTTAAATCATGCGGGATGAACATAAATGGATCAGTCATTGTTGTGGTTACATTTGTATTGCTCCTTTTTGTAGGCCATGGAATGTTCTGAGTAGTGTCATTTAAATAAATGTATTGTACATACTGTTCATTAACAAGGGGCACGGGGGCTTAGCGGTTAGCTCGTTCGCCTCACACCGTCAAGGTCCAGGTTCGATTCCCGTCTCAGCCATGTGTGTGTGGAGTTTGCATGTTCTCCCCGTGCCTCAATGGGTTTTTCTCCGGGTTCTCCGGTTTCCTCCCCCGGTCCAAAAACATGCACAGTAACCTTGGAAAATTGTCCATAGTGTATGAATGTGTGTGTGAGTGTGAGAGTGTGTGTGTGTGTGTGTGTGTCCTGTGATGGGTTGGCATTCCATCCAGGGTGTCTCCTGCCTTAATGCCCATAGACGCCTTAGATAGGCACAGACTCCCCGTGACCCGAGGGAAGATCGAATAAAGCGCTAGAAGATGAATGAATGAATGCTCATTAACAAATAAACACAATAATCATCATCTTTATCAACGTACGGACAGTTTACGCTGAATAAATAAGGCTGTAAACAAAAAAATATCGCAAGGTTTTTCAATTCTACAGCGATAAAGGTTCTGCTGCACGTGACTTCCGGTTCTATTACATGCTTTGTGGCAGAAACGAGGGATCACGATTGTTATCTTGCAGAGCAGCTGAGACAGAGCGATGGAGGAGGGTGTATTTTTATTTATGGCTGGAGATGCTGATTTGATGTATAGTGTAATATATGTGGCTCGGAGTGAGTTCAGGATCACTGACAGAGTCAAGGGTCAGAGGGTCGGAGAGTTTTGGGAAAAGGAGAGAGGAAAACAGTTGGAGAGGCGTTACGCCTTTGGCCGTGCCTTGGCCTGACCTTTTACACTTCTATAAGCAAAAGAGGGAAACTAAATGCAGATTTTTGTGTGCATTGTGTGTGTGTGTGTGTGTGTGTGTGTGTTTATTTTGTTTACAAATAAGCTGTGAAATTCAATAATCCATTGATTCGGTTTGATTTGAGTCGAGAGCACCTTTAGTTCCTCTTTTATAACAGCGCTCTGCTAAACCATGACATCTTTTCATTTAATGATAAGATGGTTGTAATCTTTTGTGCATTTATAATTACACAAATCCTGACGAAGCTGGAAAATGTAGTAAGGCGCTCCCCTTACGTAAACAGTAAATAAAATAAGTAAATAAATCCGTACCCCAAAAATGTCACAATATTAACAATCACATGGTTTCTACTGTACGTAGCAGAGAATTTCGATGAAGCGCGTTAAATTAGCATCACTACGCATTAATTGGTAGTCGATCGTTTCCCTTTTCCGGAAGTCTGGCGCTTTATTCCTCTTACACCGCAGCCACAACTGACATCAATTACCAGTTGAATTATTGGTACATTGAAAATCTCACAATATTAGCAATCACATGCTTTCTCTCTGCATGGAGCGGAGAATTTGACGAAGTGCTTTAATTAAAAGCCGCCGTTACGCATCCGCATTACCGCTACAAAGCAAAACAAAGCGACTGCTCCTGACCAATCAGAACCGAGAACTGTATAATGTACGTGTGTGTGTGTGTGTGTGTGTGTCCAGACCACTCTCTTTCTGGAATCTCTTTTCACTCACTAGTTTTGCAGACGTGATGAATTTTAACATTAAATTATATCAAAATGTAATTGTACTTGTGAACTCTCCGCTAATATGCAAAAGAGAGATTCGAGATGTGCAGGCAGATATTATGTGTGTGTTTGAATCTTTCGTACGTTTATAATTTCCTCTTGTGCCGACCGCAATAGTCTAAATTCCCGATGAAGCCGCAAAATTCTACGTTTCCAACGTTTTCCTTTTCCCGAAGTCTAGCGCTTTATTCCTCTTACACCGCAGTAACACCTGACAACAATTACAAGTTTAATTATTGGTCCCTTGAAAATGGCATAATATTAAAAATCACATGCGTTCTACTTAGCAGAGAATTCGTTTTTTAATCGCTTTAAGCATGCATCCGCATTAATCATTCGTTCGTTCATCTTCTACCGCTTTATCCGATCTTCCCTCGGGTCACGGGGAGTCTGTGCCTATCTCAGGCATCTATGGGCATTAAGGCAGGATACACCCTGGATGGAATGCCAACCCATCACAGGGCACACACACACACACACACATTCATACACTAGGGACAATTTTCCAAGGTGCCAATCAACCTACCTCCGGGGAGGAAACCGGAGAACCCGGAGAAAAACCCCCTGAGGCACTGGGAGAACATGCAAACTCCACACACACATGGCCGAGACGGGAATCGAACCCGGACCCTGGCGGTGTGAGGCGAACGTGCTAACCACTAAACCACCGTGCCCCCTATCCCCATTACTGTTACAACGAAAAAGCAAACTGACCAATCAGGACCAAGATTTGTATAGCGTATGTGTCCAGATCACTGAATCTGTTTTCGCTCACTAGTTTTCCAGACGTGATGAGTTTTAACATTCGATTATGTCAAAATGCAATCAAACTTGTGGTTTGAATCGCATGCCAGGACGTACAGGAGTCACGTAGAAGACGACGAAAGCAAATCTGAGGGATTTTTCTCACTCCACGCTGATCTGTGTGTAATAACGTATGTCGAGAGGCAGATTTCAGATGCGAGTGCGACTGGAAGCGTGAGGGTGGCACGGGAGGGTCTGAGGGAGGGCTGCGCTCTTTTGTGTCTGGGCCAAGGAGAATCCTACAATCTCGTCTGCCTCCTCGGCATGAAGACATGAGCGTTGAGGAGGGCAGCTCTAACAGTCAGAAGTGGCAGGTATAATTGCACTGAAAATCACTCTAAATCTGCTCTGGAAGAATCCCGGGGCATGGGGGATGTCAGGAGCAGTCCCGAGTGGTGAATTATGTTAGGAAGGGAAGCACGCTCTACACACATGGCATACACACAGATGCCAACTCTCTCTCTCACACACACACACACACACACACACAAAGTGGACAGATGAAGCTGTTGGGCTGATTCATTCTGCAGCTTGGCACTGAATCCACTCGGCTGAGAAGACATTTCCTCATTAGGCCGCCTCAGCTCCAGACAGCTCCGCAGCTCCGAGGGAGGAAACGTAAGGAATAAAACACCGTGTCAAAGGAAAATAATCAACGACGTGCTGTTGCACGGGAGCGGACTACGTATTAAGCCGTAGTCGATCATTTTCCTTTTCCCGAGGTCTTAGCGCTTTATTCCTCTTACACCGCAGCAGCGATTGCAAGTTAAGGAAAGCGTTGTACCTGCTTTAAACACACTTTCGTAGGTTTTAAAGTGACAGAAAAAACGGAAAGCAGTCCATCAAAGTGCTGACGTCAGAAAAACTACAGGGTGATAAATATATTAGGGCTGTCGATCGATTAAAAAAACCCCCAAAAAGATTTAATCGTGATTAAAATGAGTTTAATCGCGATTAAAATGAGGTGTGATTAATCGCACGTTAATCGTTTTCAACACACCATAAATGAAGACTTCTCATGTTTCTGTTACTTTAACTAACTGTAACAGATGTCATAATTATAAATATACGGTTCTCTCAAAATCTCTTAGATTTATATATATTTATTTTACTCTGGAAATTCTTCCTTTAATGTTAATTCCTTGTTAATTTTACTTTGTTTAGTGGTGTAAAATATGGGACGTGGCTCCTTTAAGAATTCTTTTCCGGTTGCTTTTCCATATCAACCGGTGATACGTTTAGGTTTATACGGAAGCGCGTTGCATTCACAAAAGAAAAAAGTGTGCTTTATTGCGCAATACGGATTTGGGAATGCGATATATTATAGCATATATATATATATATATATATATATATATATATATATATATATATATATATATATAGTTATCTATATTTTTTATATATATATATATATAATTTTTTTTTTTTATATCATATATTAGCTGCTGTTCAGAAAATTCACCAATAGAAACGAATGTCCCCCCGTCAGATTCTATGTAAAAAGTAATCCACGTACAGCTTGTTGGATGTGAAATGATGGCGGCGATGACTTCCGACTCTTTTCGGTTCTGTGCTGCGATGTGATGTCAAAGGCTTCTGTTTGCACTACAAAAGCCTTGAGCTGTTAAAAGTTTGCACAAAGCGGGGCGAGCATGCAGCTTTTGGGTGCAGTCATGGGTTTAAAGGCCGTCCCATCCGCCGGCCCTGCAGCAGCAGCCGCCCTGATCCGCGGCGCAGGAGAAGATGAGGCGATAGTGGGAGAGATAAATCACTAAGCGCCTCACCTTTGGGTCAACGATCACACCACAGGCCACTGGCAATCTCTGTTTGAAGCACTGCATGTGCACCTTCAGGGCCCCGCACTCTGGCCCTACTATAAATCAGCACATACACACACACACACACACACACACACACACACACACACACACACACACACACACACACATGCACACAGATGTGTATAGGGCTTGGTGGGGTTTTTTTCCCAGCTTCTCCGGTTCTAAAGGATTCATGTGTGGAAAAAAAAACACATGTATCCTTTTTTTTTTTTTTGCATAATGCATAATCTTCAAAAATAACAAATGTGAAGTGAATTATGGAAACATAGAAATATAATAATAATAATAATAATAATAATAAAGATCCATAGCTAGTGGCTGCGAAACATCTGGCTGTGAGGAAGAATGCGCACCTGCACCTGGCACATGGTGTGGATTTCCTGGTTCGACATGCACTATTTGAGGATGAGTGGCTCTTTCTCACGCCATCCGGACCGGAATCAGCAGGTAGGCATCCGGTGAAAATGTGGGAATTTTTAAAGTGTTGGACTTCTTGGATGATTTAAAGATGAGAAAGCCTGATGGTTTAAATATTGGAGGATTGCACTGTGGATTGAAGTATGGAAATATTGGAGTGATGGAGTGATGGAGGAATGGAGTGGTGGATGGATCGGAAGCAAACGAATGGAATTAATGTGTCGTCGAAATTCAATCTGTTAGACGAAATTCGATTTTGGATACAGCGGGGAAAAATATGCGCTATTTGTACGGTATTTTGCCACTGTCATGTTTATCCCGCAGCGCGTCCCCCCCCCCCCACACACACACACACACCTCTCCATTCAACAACATTGTGTTTGCTGGGATAAATGAGTCGTCACAAACTTTTGATAAATGTTACAGTGGGGCTTTGCCTTATTGAACGTCTGAAGTTGCAAACCCAAAGCATTTCCATACGACTGATGAAACCCCGCCCCCCCTTGTAAACGAGCTCTTCGGATTCGTCAGAGCGCCGCCGTGTTGAATTTCATATTTCTGTAGTGTAACGCAGGGCAGGAGGCGGAGAACTACGGAAGCCCGCTGTGCCAAACCGAGGTGAAATCGTAAAATCGATATTTTCAACATGGACCATAAACTCGAATTAATCGATAATGTCGATTAATCGCCCGCCTCTAATTGGAAGATTGGAATTTTGGGGATATTGTAAAATTTGAAATCCGAGGGAGCATCAAAAGCTTGTAGTGTAGCGTCTTCAAATCATTTATAAATCTTAATAATTTCAGATTTCTTGCAAAAAAAAAAAAAATTGGAAAACAAAAACCGACCTTTTTGCTCTTTTTTGCATTCTGATTGGTCGGAAATCAGGGGTTTGTCTACATAATTGTGAGTAACGAAGAACGAATGCGTAATGGAATTTATAGCTGTTACGTGAGCTGTTTTATGGACATTACATATTATGATAAAATAAATATAGTAAATCTTCACTTTTTCGGATTCGTCAGAGATCGCCGCCGTGTTGTATTTTATATTTCTGAAGTGAACTACGGAAGCCCGCTGTGCCAAACCGAGGTGAAATCTTAAAAATTGATATTTTTAGCATCGACCATAAACTCGAATGAATCGATAATGACGATTAATCGCGCACCTCTAAACGGAGGTATTTAAAGAAGCTGGAGAATTTCAATGTTTTGGGATTATTTTGGATTGGAATTTTGTGGATATTGTCAAATTTGAAATGTTTGAGAATCGCAGGTCGGAATAAATCGGAGAATTGGCGGATCCGAGGGGATGAAGCGTTGGCATGCTGAAGGGTTGGAGATGGTTTGGGTTGTGAAACACCTAGCATCTTCCCAACCAAATCGGATCTGGAACATCTGTATGCAAGAAACATGATGCAATCCAGGAGTAATTACATAATAAAACATTAAAGTACGCAAGTTTGCAGGAGTCGATACGTTCACCAGTCCAGCAATGAATAAATAGCAAACGCACAACGCATGTGATAGGTGCAACGCGAGGAAATTAGAAAACAGGAAGTGAAATCTGGGGATAATGAATAAGAAGGAATCCCCCCACCCCGACCCCAAAAAAAAAGAAGAGGGTTAGAAACAGACTCGCATGGCCTTCCACATTCCTCAATGCCATCTGACCGCCAGAAATATGATTATACACACATAATGACAATCATTTGACGAAATTATGGAACCCGAAGCAATTACCAAATTATTCCCAACTGTCATGAGAACGGCCCTGTGTAATTATTTCAAAATTAGCTTTCAACAGCACTACAGTCATAATTTCCCCCCTTCAAAAAAATCACTATTTTGAGCCCACTGATTATATTTCCTTAAGCCGTGCTCTTAATTCAAGCCTGGCAATTTTCTCTTATTTGACCGAAAAAAAAAAAAACCTTGGACACAATGAACGAGTCGATCATTTGTTCTAATTGTTAGTTCAGTAGCCCATGGAGGTAAACGATGAAGGAGAAACCCCCTCTTCATGCTGTAAACACACGTCCCGAAGCCAAAATGAATTTATAAGCTTTCTTAAAAAAAAAATTAAAAAATTAAAAATTGTCTGAGAATTGTTTGCGTAAATGTGAACAGAGAGGAAAGTGTAAAGGATAAAAAAAAAAAAAAAACAAAGAAAAACGCACATTTACCACAGTGTGACTTTCAACTGTGGGTTAAGGGCCTTGCTCAAGGGCCCACTAGTGGCAGCATTTGAATCTGCGATTTTCCGGTCCAGAGCCTTAAAGGCTGAGCTCCCACCTCCCAGCACTCCAGGATTAAAAAGTCAGTACACTGCTTGTCTATAGAGCACCTTAGGGAACAAGTTCAGTAGTTCAGTAGTTTCCTGTAAAGACCGAGCGGTGTAAGAGGAGAGCATCCTTTAAATGCAGACGGCTCAGGGAGACGGCTAGTCTGACTCTCGCTTGCTTTTTTTTTTTTTTTCCTCGCTCGCTTGAAACAAGTGCTGTTCTGGGATCAGATTTAGGATCGAGGAGAAGATGCTGAAGATCGCCGCTGGTTTGTGAAAGGTTTGCATCTTCCCAACCAAATCGGGTCTGGAACATCTGTATGCAAGAAACATGATGCAATCCAGGAGTGATTACATAATAAAAGATTAAACTACACAAGTTTGCTTTTTTGTTGTTGTTGTTTTATTTCGCTCGCTTGAAACGAGTACTGTTCTGGGGTCAGATTTAGGATCGAGGAGAAGACGCCGAAGATCGCCGCTGGTTTGTGAAAGGTTCTGTGTGATGCGTTTTCACGCGACATTATGAAGGGATTTTTTTTTTTTTTTATTATACAGATGTTCGTCCAGGAATCTGCAAAAGGAACACCGTTTAGATCCAGTTGCACGCTTGATCTTGTCTCAATGAGCGGAGATTTCATGTCCAATTATTTCACCACATTAGTCGGGCTAACCTGATACCTAATCTTTCGACATTTTTGAAAGTAAACATTAGCATATAAATCACCGTGCACTGTCTAGCGGCTTATAATATTAGTCAGGCGTAAAGAATGCAAACATTATTAGGTCGTGTTAGCTTGGATTTGAGTTTGTTAATTCTGCCCTATTTCTTTTTTTATTTTCTTGTAGTAAAACCTCGTGCACGAGGCACAAGTACAAAATAACAAATGTGAAACATGTATATAAATGTAAATTCAAGTGCAACTTGTCGACAAGACGGGATTTGAAACATCTAATATCGAAATATTGATACTACTAATAATAAATCTATTCTTTTACAAATCTCTTAGTGAAGGGAAATCAATAAATCAAATCAAATAAGCAATCCACTAATCCATTCAAATTACTAAAAAAAATTATATATATATATATATATATATATATATATATATATATATATATATATATATATATATATATATATATATTCATTCATTCATCTTCTAGCGCTATATCCGATCTTCCCTCGGGTCACGGGGAGTCTGTGCCTATCTCAGGCGTCTATGGGCATTAAGGCAGGATACACCCTGGATGGAATGCCAACCCATCTCGCACATTCATACACTAGGGACAATTTTTTCCAAGGTGCCAATCAACCTACCGTGCATGTTTTTGGACCGGGAGGAAACCAGAGAACCCGGAGAAAAAAAACCCTGAGGCACGGGGAGAACATGCAAACTCCACACATACATGGCCGAGACGGGAATCGAACCCGGACCCCGGAGGTGTACACAGGTACAAGGGTGTTTCAAGTCCAAACTGCCACTATTGGGCCCTTGAGCAAGGCCCTTAACGATCTATGCTCCAGGGCACTGTACCCTGGTTGACCCTGCACTATGACCCCATCTTCCACATATGCGAAGAAGGAATTTTACTGTGCTGTAATGTACATGTGACATATAAAGGCTATTTTATGTGTGTGTGTCTATATATATATATATATATATATATATATATATATATATATATATATATATATATATATATATATATATATATATATATATATCTGACTGTACATTAGTATTCAGACCTTTTTGCAACTATAGATCTGAAATAGCTCAGATTCTCCTGATGGTTGCTGAGATCCTTCTACAGCTTGACTGGAGTCTAAGTGTGGAGCAGTGTATTGATTTCTACATGATTTGGAAAGGCACACGTCTCTCTACAGAAGGTCTCACAGCTGACAATGGATATCAAAAACCGAGCCATGAAGTCAAAAAGAACCGCCTGCAGAGCTCCGAACTCGGATTGCTGCAAGACACAGGTCTATGGAAGGCTTCAGAAAAACTGCTGGTTAACCAGAAACCTCCGACGTGCAGAAACCCACGGAACCTGAAGGACTTTCACTCCACGTACAAGAAGATTCTTTGGTTTGATTCTCTGGAGGAAATCCACAGCACCACTCATCATCTGCCGGAAATCATCCCAAAAGTTTCTCCAGCAGGAACTTGGAAACTGGGCAGGATTGAGCCAATGCTGGAAAACCGACTTCACACTTGGTGGAAGGTTCATAGTGCAGGTTAAGGGTTAAGGGCCTTGCTCAAGGGCCCAATAGTGGCAGTTTGGACTTCAACCTCTTGACCTTGCAATCAGTAGCCCAGAATCTTAAACCCTGAGCTCCCACCTCCCTATATATATATATATATATATATATATATATATATATATATATATATATATATATATATATATATATATATAGCCGATCTTCCTTCGGGTCACGGAGATCTGTGCCTATCTCAGGTGTCTATGGGCATTAAGGCAGGATACACCCTGGATGGAATGCCAACCCATCAACACACACAGGGTGCACACACACACTCACACCACACACACACACACACACACTCACACTCATACACTAGGGGACAATTTTCCAAGGTGCCAATCAAACCTACCGTGCATGTTTTTTGGACCGGGAGGAAACCGGAGAACCCGGAGAAAAAACCCCCTGAGGCACGAGGAGAACATGCAAACTCCACACACACACATGGCCGAGACGGGAATCGAACAACATGCCTCCTCCTATATATATATATATATATATATATATTATATATGACAGGACATCTCTGCGAAACAGCACAGTCCGAAATCCTGCCTGGATAGTGGCTGTCCACCGACCCTCCCCGTCCAACCTGACCCTGCTGGAGAGGATTCGCCCCAAAGAACGGCAGAACATCCCAGGGAGACACAAAGACTTACATCTGTAAATGTTTCCTAAATGTGCTCCAACTATATACTTTATTTATCGACCTTTACATCCTAAACCTTAACCAGTTTGGATTTGCCTGATTTTTGCTCCTAATATCAGATCCTTCATCTGCTCGAGTCTGCTGTACAGCATGCTTTCTCTCTCACACTCTTTTCATGAAGAAAAAGGAAGAGAAGGAGAAGAAGAAGAGGCGAGGAACAAGAGAGTTTGAGGCCCAGCCGTGACACTGCAGTGTCTCTGACAGGACACCACAGCAGCCTGACATTACCTTCCACTCAGCGCATCACCTCGACACCGCCGAGCGAAAGGAGATCGGAACGAGGGAGGTAGAGGAGTGAAAGGGGGGGGGGGTGGGACGAAGCTAGAGTAAGCGAGTGAGCTTGCACAACAAGGCGAGGCAGAGGAAACACACTGAGCTCGGAAATGAACAGCCTATTAGGGGTTTGAAAAGCTGTCAGGGATTCGTGAAAAGACCCTGCACTAGTCACTCAGAGAGGAAAGAGGAGCAGGAAGAAGAATAAAGTCGAAAGAAGGAGCGAAGGGAACATAATATAAATATATACGAATATAAGGAATATATAACGCAAGCCGGCGGAGCTGGAAGTACCGGGCGGGTGGGGGGGGGGGGGGGGGGGGGGGGGGGGGATCATTTCGCAGACTTGTGTTCGCTGCGTGCAAAGGCTTGATGGCCGCCTTATTTCATGGAATATTAAGTTCGAAATGTGGCTCGCAGGAAGGACAATGAAACTCTAGAGAAAGTGAGGTGGTGGTGCGGGTGGTGCGAGGGTAACAACACCAGCCTCACACATTTGCCCTCAGCGCAGCACACGCGCCGCACACGCTCCGCAGGCTAACAATAAACAGCGTCCAATCGCGTGCGCGGAGACGTGCAGCTTCGGCGGCGCCGGCGTCTACGTGCGTATGTGTGTTTATCCGAGCACGCGTCGAGCCCCCGAAGCTCGCCAGATTTGATTTTCTGTTCTGGACTAAAAGCAGAAGTCCATCATGCACGTAACAAAGCCATTAGCCGTCCTGTGAAGAAACACACAGCTACGAAATCCGAGGGAGCATCAAAAACTTGTAGTGTAGCGTCTTCAAATCGTTTATAAATCTTAATCATTTCAGATTTCTTGCAAAAATAAACAAATAAATTGGAATAACAAAAACCTCTTCCCGGCTCTTTTTGAATTTTGCGTTCTGATTGGTCGGAAATCAGGGGTTCGTCGACAATCAGGGGTTCGTCGACATAATTGTTGTGAGAAACAAAGAAACAAATTTATAGCTATTTTACGCGAGTGGTTTTATGGACATTATATGTTATGATAAATAAATAAATATAGTAAATATTCACTTTTACTCGGTGGATTATTATTGAGTCAAACAGAATATTTTATTCCTCGTATAAGCTTCAATCGGTTTTACGGCAACGTTTTCACGCTAGGATGGATGTTCCTGATACAGACTAATAATAACAATAAAAAAAAAGATGGGTACTTTTTGTTTACTTGTTATTCAGTACAGTATTGTTGACATGCTAAATGTTCCTGTTAGCTAATTGTTCATGTGTTAGCTAACAGTATTCGTTATATGCAAATACCAATCTGATCAGATCGAGTGCAGTATGGGGATTTTTGTTTTAGTGGTGAAATGAATAAATAAATAAATGGCTTCAATAAAACGTCTGTATTTTTTACTAAAAACCTACTTTTAAATGAATTCATACCAAAAGAAAAAGAAGTTGTTTTTTTAAAAGTAATATATATATATATATATATATATATATATATATATATATATATATATATATATATATATATATATATATATATATATATGAACAGAAAAAACAACAATGCAGTCTAATTAAAGGTCTCGTTTTTTGCTAAAATACCTGCTTTGAATTTACATAAAAAGAAAGTGTGTGTGATATATATATATATATATATATATATATATATATATATATATATATATATATATATATATATATATATCTATATATACATGATATATATATTGTGTTTATATTGTGTTTACACTTGTCATGCATATGACTGTCAACTTTGTGAATATATATATATATATATATATATATATATATATATATATATATATATATATATATATATATTCTATATTCATTCATCTTCTACCGCTATATCCGATCTTCTCGGGTCACGGGGAGTCTGTGCCTATCTCAGGCGTCTATGGGTATTAAGGCAGGATACACCGTGGATGGAATGCCAACCCATCGCAGAGCACACACACTCACATTCACACACACACACATCATACACTAGGGACAATTTTCCAAGGTGCCAATCAACCTACCGTGCATGTTTTTGGACCGGGAGGAAACCGGAGAACCCGCAGAAAAACCCCCTGAGGCACGGGGAGAACATGCACAAACTCCACACACACATGGCTGAGACGGGAATCGAACCCGGATTCTGGTGGTGTGAGGCGAACGTGCTAACCACTAAGCCACCGTGCCCCCTATATATATTTTTTTATTATTATTCATTGAGGTACTCGGTATTAGTTTGTTCATATTTTTCCTAAATTCACTAAAGTAAAAACAATACCCATTAAAATGTAATGTAAAAGTTACTTCCAGAGAGACTCCCTTACTGCTCACTACTACTAAAAAGAAGCCAATTTGGCTTACAAATGTGTCTTTTTGTAAATATGACACAACACAGACGTTTTATTTTATGGTAATAAATCACAGTTGCGTTGTGTAGCCGTGTGTACTGAATAACAAAATACCAGACTTTTTCTTTATCCTACTTCCAGTCTGATCTTCAATTCGCAGCTTGGACACCGACTCGATCATTTTTCATTTAAAACAAATTTCACACTGATTAAACAGGCAGTGAATGAAGTGAACAACAATAAATAAAAGGCAATCCATTCAGCGCACAGCTTTAGTCATAACTGAGGAAAAAGAAACGGGAGGTGGGGGGGGGGGGGGATATGTGCAATGTGTAATAACTGTGTAATGTTCGCTCGCTATCGTCACAAAATCTAGCAGTATAAAAAAAAAATAAATAAATAAAAACACACAGCTGTATATCTGCACCAGCACTGCTTTCAATCCTCATTTCCAACCTTGTGTCTTTTGCCTCTCAATTTCATCCGCGGGGGTGTTTGTGTGTTTGTGTGTTTGTGGAAAATGCTGCCTCCATTTGGCCGCCTTTTAAAAACCCGGATGGCTTTTCTGTTACATATTCACCTCACTGGAGGCAATAAATAAATAAATAAAAGACATGGTAAGACATATTGCATGTGCATTTCTTTAAGAGGGAGTGAAAAAAAGTGCTCGCTTTTAGTTCAGGTTGTCTAGAGTTCCATTTTGTTGTTGTTGACAAACACACACTAGCACATACACAAACGATATTAGAGATATTAGAAGTGTCACAAATAATCCTTTCTCATTTCCTCCGTGTTTTCTCATAACAATATTAAAAAAAAACACAGTAATAAGAAACACAGAACGCTAGTTATGGAATTCCAAGCTGAAGCTTTTGGAAACTTTGTTTGTTTGATGAGTGGCGAGTAAACAACGCAGAGAACTGACCGGAACACTAAAGGGTCACTGTTTTTCGCTCTACAATTCATTGAAATGCATTGTGGGAAATCTAAGAAGCCAGGCTGAGATTAAAAAAAAAAAAAAAAAAAAAAAAGTAAGTCTTAGAAATCTCGAATGCTTGAAATCTTATAAAGAATGTTTATTATAAAGATTATTATGCAGGTTTTTTAAGGGAGGGGGAAAAAAAAAAAACACTTTTTATGGTTTGCGGTTGTTTGCTTGTTAGCAATGCACTCGGCATGTGCTGCAATGTTTCACGGAACAATATCAAAAATATGGCGTTATTGCAAAGCCATCAGTTTATAGCCGGGATGTGTAATAATCATCCGTTTCTCAAGGCGCGTTGCCAGAGCGACTTTTATTCCCGCCATTCATTCCCATTCGGGAGACAAGGTTTGCCACTCAAACACTCTCTCCCCTCGACTAATGTCTATCAGAGCCACACTGGAGCAATACCTTTTTTATTTCAAAAGTGACATTTAAATCAGAGGACGCAGCGACGGGAGGCTCGCTTTGTACCCGGCAATCCATCTGCTGTCAGGCGAGAGCGAGAGATGCAGGAGGAAGCCATCAAGTTCATTTCCAGCGCGTCTGTTCTCACTAACACTCTGTACACCAGGCCTCCCTCTTATTCTAATGATATTAGTCGGCCATGCTTCTCCACGCTGCCTCTTATCATCAAGTTTAAGCCGCTCGGAGAATTTCATAAATAACTCGTGTCACAAGGAAGAGGAGGGGATAAGGGATATAAAAAAAAAAAAAAAAGAAAAAAAAAAAAAACCCTAAAGGGAAGACGAAAAGAGAGCTCCGTTTTCAGGAAAGCTTCGGAAGATTTCGCGGAAGTCGTCAGACATGGGAAATAAGAAAAACAAGAAGTAAAATAGTTCCACGCAGCATCTTAGAACTGACTTTTATCCAACTTTAGGATGATTTAGTGCTTTAGAAACTTTCCAGCATTTATAATTTTCAATAATTAATAATCAAGATCATTAATCAATAATCAATTTCCCAATTCCCATATATATATATATATATATATATATATATATATATATATATATATATATATATATATATATATATATATATATATATATATATATATATATATATTTGTTGTGTGTGATATATATATATATTGTGTATATATATATATATATATCTGGTGTGTGTATATATTGAACACTAGTGTGTATATATATATATATATATATATATATATATATATATATATATATACACTAGTGTTCAATACAGTATGTACAGTAAGTCACAGTAGTATTATAGTATAGCATAGTATATTATAGTACTATATATGCTCATAGAGTTACATATCACATGCGTAAATGCACATGCGTTACACAGACATTGTAAATAAACTTAGAGACCAGAAATATACATACACATATACACACACACATACACACACACACACACAGACACTTTTACCCACTGTTTAACATATCTGTTTGTCTTATAGACACTCATAGTCATGAATATTCATTTAATTCCAATACTTCCTTTATGACCGTCAGACACGCCTACAGGCAATAATACATATAAAATATACTGCCATACATTTCAAGCCTCTACATTTATTTTCACGTTAATTCTCACCAGTTAGACTCTCATAAATATTACTACGGTAAAATGTTAAGTATGCTTACAGATGCATAAGCATTCAGGTATAAAATGATCATACACACTCGGTGACTCCATCATAGCACTCCACCAACATCCACCAAGTGTGTGTGTGTGTGTGTGTGTGTGTGTGTTTGAGAATTGGTCTGGATCTGTGTTCTTGGCAGTCCACAGGCATTCTGACACTGTTCAGTGTTCATCACTCACACTGTTTCTCATTTTGCTTTTCTCTCTCACCTCAGAGCATCTCTGTCAGCGAGAGGAAACGCACAATTTCAATGCAGGATTATAAACAAAGAAACAAACATAATTTCTGGATGAGGTCATTTTTTTTCTAAGCTTATGTAATAGCTATGAATGCAGTCTCTAGTGTCAACACTTTGAATACAGTCAGAAATAAAGCTGTAACGTCTTTAGGACAGCGTTATGCTTTTCCCAGCCACATGTCAAGATGTAGTGAAGGAAAAGAGAGGATTAACCATCTATAATAATAATAATAATAATAATAATTTTTAGCTATCTATAATAATAATAATACTACTACTAATAATAATAATAGATGGCTAAAAACTGAAACGTGTCATTCTGTAATTAATAAACTCAATTGCCTCAACTTTAGAGTAAATAACCATAGACCACAACAGGGCAATAAAGCGCACTGAAAACTATTCATTTTGCTTATAGGCCCTTTTACATGCCGATAAAATTCCATCAGGTCTTATTCTTGTTTGTAGATGCTCATGCATGTTTATAGTTCCTCTTGCCCAGCGATAAACATTCATACATGCTCAAGACATCTCACATTGGTGTACAGACATGTATGCACATTTACAGACTGTCCTGACGTTCATACATTTTCACACAGTCTCGGAAACTCTCTTGAATTTCTATAGTTCACAAAGTCATATGCATGCTTATAGACACTTATAACTGCAATAGAAATGTTTATATACGGTGGCCTAGTGGTTAGCACGATCGCCTCACACCGCCAGGGTCCGGGTTCGATTCCCGTCTCGGCCATGTGTGTGTGTGGTTTTTGCATGTTCTCCCCGTGCCTCAGGGGGTTTTTCTCCGGGTTCTCCGGTTTCCCCCGGTCCAAAAACATGCACGGTAGGTTGATTGGCACCTTGGAAAATTGTCCCTAGTGTGTGAATTTCTGTGAATGTGTGTGTGTGCCCTGCGATGGGTTGGCATTTCATCCAGGGTGTATCCTGCCTTAATGCCCATAGACTCCTGAGATAGACACAGACTCCCCGTGACCCGAGTGAAGATCGGATAAAGCGGTAGAAGATGAATGAATGAATGCTCATTAACAAATAAACACAATAATAATCAACTTTATCAACGTACGGACATTATCAATATATATATATATATATATATATATATATATATATATATATATATATATATATATATATATATATAAAAGTTTTTATTATTATTATTCTACTGGATACATTTATTGATAGATGCTCCTACATGTTGCCAAAGTTCCCTACTAGCTCACAGACATTGAATATGTTTATGTACACATCTATATGTTCATAAATTCTGGTACAATAATTAAACTCAGGAAGGGTACTGTAGCTCCCTTTCATCAAACCCGACAGACAAAGTCTTTTTTTTTTTTCGTGAAGGCTCACGACTGAGCACTGAGGTAATTATCATTCTCCTCTTTTTACCCTGAGCAAGGGCTCTTTACACTTCAGGTATTGTGCCGAGCCTATTTTTCAGCTCGCTGATTGGGAGTGTTCCTTGCATTTTTGTGTGTATGAGTGTGTGTGTGTGTGTGTGTGTATCATATTGGATAAAAGTGAATAGAAAGGAGTGATGTGATGTGATGTGATGAGTGTGAGAGTGAAGGAGGGAAATGTGTTCTTTTGGGAGGCGGCTTCTGTACTTATTTGGGGAAATCTGGTTCTCTTTACACTACACTTGCACCTCTCTTTCAATTCCCATCATGCCATCCCTTGATCTGCAGCACAATAAGAGTGTAGTTAGTGGGCAAGGAGAACAAGGAGAACACACACACACACACACACACACACACACACACACACACACACACACAGAGTAACTGGACTGCAGGATTTCAGGTCTCCCTAACGCACACCCTAACGCTCCACCTTTTACAGTCATGTCATCATATTTTGTTTATGTGCGTGTGTATGTGTATACAGTAAATACAATACTTTCATCAATATTAGAAAAGAAATGTAATAAAATAAAGAGTTTCAAATCCTTATAATTGACATCTAAAACATTAAAACAAAGAAAACTGGTTAAATGCAGAAGCTTTAAGAGACCTAGAAATGAATGCTGAATATAGACCATATAAATGACCTAAAATAATGTGTCGAAACCTTAAACGAACTTTGAATTTATGTGCATTCGAGGAAATGTGTTATTAAATACACTATAAATATAGTAGAATATCTACTTGGAATAAGAAATAATGCTTCGTTTGAACAATATATTAGCCTATTTACTGATATAAGTAATGTATGGAATAATCTGCAATTTAGAATATACATTATAGGTGATGTAAAAACTCAAAATACGTCTAAAACCAGTAAATGACATGTGTAAATAAATAAATAGAAATGGTTTATAGCATCGCAGAACTTTCATTCATTCATCTTCTACCGCTTTATCCGATCTTCCCTCGGGTCACGGGGAGTCTGTGCCTATCTCAGGCGTCTATGGGCATTAAGGCAGGATACACCCTGGATGGAATGCCAACCCATTGCAGGACACACACACACACACACACACTCACAATCACACACACATTCATACACTAGGGACAATTTTCCAAGGTGCCAATCAACCTACCGTGCATGTTTTTGGACCGGGGGAGGAGGAAACCGGAGAACCCGGAGAAAAACCCCCTGTGGCACGGGGAGAACATGCACAAACTCCACACACGCACATGGACCGAGACGGGAATCAAACCCGGACCCTGGCGGTGTGAGGCGAATCGTGCTAACCACTAAGCCACCGTATATAAACATTTCTATGCAGTTATAAGTGTCTATAAGCATGCATATGACTTTGTGAACTATAGAAATTCAAGAGAGTTTCCGAGACTGTGTGAAACATGGCCGAAGACGAGAATTCGAACCCGGACCCTGGCGGTGTGAGGCGAAACGTGTTAACCACTAAGCCACCGTGCCCCCCACTGCAGAACTTAAAGATAAATAAAAAAATAAATAACTAGCAGAACCTTTTGCATCATTTCTTATAGGATGTATTTTTTCATCCCAACTAAAATAAAATGTATTATTAGCATTTCTTCTTTAAATTCTTCCTTGATTTGAAATTCCAGCCCTTCTGCTAAACCATAAACCACAAATGTGTTGTTTTTAGAATAAACATTTTAACAACGATCTTTTCTTTACAACAATAAAATAATCATTCATTTTCAATTTTTCTCCACAACAAAATAAATATGTAAAAATTATCTTCTCTCTCTCCTTTTTTTTATTTTTTTTGTTCTTCTTGCTTAAGATTGAAATTCCCCCCATTAACTGCACTTCGCATAACATGGCGTTTCATAATTCATGCGGCCAAATCAAAAAGACAAGGCATCATTAACACCTTTACCGTGTATAATGGGAAAAAAATGATTTGTTAGAGGTCCGAAAATAGCTCCTCTTATTCCTACCTATAATTATGTCTTTGAAACATATTAAATTCCAGGTATAGTTTCAGGAATGTCTCCGCTGGAGTGCTAACAAGCCCTGCGATGACTCAATGTCTCAAAGAGGGCTTAATTATAGTGGTGCATATATTAGTGTTTATCAGCTCCACCTAGAGCGCTCAAGTCCTGCCATTAATTATACTACAGACATTTTTCTCACCCTCGCCTTTTTTTTTTTTTTTTTTTTTTTTTTTTTTTTAGACCTATTACCAACTTGACTTTTCTCTCTTCACTGCTGAAGTTATGTTGATAATTCAGCCAATTAGCCCAAAATAAAAAGTGCAAGAATTCAGGGGGAAAAAAATTAGGAAACGTGTGTCCTGGAAATAAATGTTCAAATAAAAATGTTGTATATGTGGGCAAGAGAAAAAAATTGATTCTACAGTCCTGGTGTAAATTTTGAATTTGAAAAGAGATTAAACTTGGATTAAACTTGAATCATGTCCAGACTGAGAGGCAACATGCATGGCTCATACATATATAAAGAGGCTCTTACATAACTCACACATGGCTCATATGTCACCAAAGAAGCTCATACATGGCTCAAACTTGAATAAAGAGGCTCATACATGGCTCATATGTGATCATAGAAGCTCATACATGGCTCATATGTGACCAAAGAAGTTCATATGTGGCTCATACTTGAATAAAGAGGCTCATACATGGCTCATATGTGATCAAAGAAGCTCATACATGGCTCATACTTGAATAAAAAAAAAGCTCATAAATGGCTCATATGTGACCAAAGAACCTCTTAAATGGTTCATACGTAGCTCAAATGAGACCAAAGGGGCTGATGTTTGATACAGGTACAAAGAGGCTGATAGGTGGCTCATATACAACCACTGAGACTCGTACCGCAGAGGGTCATACATGGCTAATGTGAGCAAAGATGCTCTTATAGGACTCATGACCTTCACACACAGCTTATACATGGCTTGTATATGATAAAACAGTTTGTATGTGACAAAACAAGCTCATACCTGAATTACATGATCCAAGTAAGCTCACAAATCAATCATGCTTGAGCCAAGTTTCTCATACAAGGCTCACAGTTTGCTAATACAGGATCCAAAAGGCTCAACAATGGCACATGATAGTCTTTTTAATCACTCTTACACAACCTCAGTGTCTCATAAACTTGACCCAAGAGGAACATGCCTGACCTAAGGGGCTCTTACGTGTGATCCAAGCTGCTTATACGTGGCATACGTGACCCATGTGACTCCAAATTGTTCCAAATACATTTCAAACAACATCTTTGAATCAATTATAGCACTGATAGCCACCCATTACCTTAACAATGTATGGTCATCAAACCACTCGAAAACCCCTGGTGATGTTGGAAATGTGCAGACTCCTTGGATAAATGCGTAATCACGATAAACGGCGCCCAAATAAACAATTGCACACTTTTCGTTATGATGTTTTAACATAACTGACATTTATGTAGCTGCAAATTCCAGAGCGAGCTCAGAGGTCTGTATGCATTGCACGGATCCGACCTGAAACATCTAGTGATGTGAGTAATGACAGGCATGTATAATGTAAGACAGGAAGTGAGACAGGAAGAGGTGAGACAGAGGAGTGGACACCGGCAGGAGGGGTACTGAGCTGCTTTGAAGTCTGGATTCCAATTAAACCCCTGACTGAGTTCTAAGCCCAGAAGAAAAATGACTGAGGTACATGACATGGCCAGGTCTGCTCGTCCAGCCAAGCCTCTCTGTTTTACACCCTCTGTCTCCCTACTGATTCCGATATTTATTACTGCCCCGCCCCCATGAATTACCCCACCTCATCTCACCCCCACCATCCCACTCCCCACCAGCCCTATCCCCTTACGTCCACATTAATCTGGCTAGACCTGAAAAACTGCATTTTTTTTGACTGTATGACTGTAATGCTGGGATACGTGACACAATCACATGACTAAAAATAAATGAATCAATCTCCATTTTCCCAGTCCACACTTTAGAAGGTTTTACAGGCCGCCACACTTCGGGTTGATTGAACTCTGACTCCCAAATGAGACCAGAGGTCTCGTAAGAGAATGAGGCATCTACAATACATCTGCTTAGTGACTACTTCTAGCAGGAGATCCTTTCCTGTACGGGCAAACAGCATACAAAGAGCCAATCCCATCTTCTCCGCTGTGCCATTCTATGGACATCCAGCACTCCGGTGGTTTCTAGGATATAATGCCTGTAGAATAATAGGGCGTGGGGGTGACAGAGTGCAGAAATACACTGACCATGCCAGGGAAGAACTCTAGGCACATAGGGGCTGTTGAAAGAGCTTGTAGTTATCCCACACTTTTTAGGGAGGTGGTGGCCAGCAGGAAGACTGTCAGAAAGCTTGTCTTGACTGTCAGAAACCTCAAGGCCTCATCCACTGGCACAGACGGGAGGCTTCTTCAAGGCATCAAGCACTATGGCCAAGTCCCACCGAGGCACTCTAGGTCTCAGCCTCTGGGTGAAGTGAAGAAAACCCGTCACTTGGGGATCCCTCCCCAGAGATGGGCACTCCGAGGGGACATGATAGGCCGCAAAGGTGGATATGTAAACCATTAAAGGGAGGGAGATCATCCTTTAGCAAACTGTTCCTGTAGGAACTCCAGTATTGAACCAACAGTTAACCAACCAATCAGAAAACAGGTGCCATTTTGCAGTATACAACCTTCTCATGCAGGGAGTGGAGAATGTTCTCAACAACCTCAGTAGAGAGATGTAGGAATGTGACTGCATGTGCCCTGAGGCATATGTAAAGTGAGGCATACCTCTGTATCCCAGAAGATCCCCGCCCTGACAGTCAGGGCTTCTTTGTCGAGGTCCATATTTTAGTGATGATGGTCCTCAGATCTTGTGGCATCTTCAAACTCCTCCCATTGGGCAGGCCCTAGGGAGCAGTGAGAAATCTCTAGAAGGATGCAGATTGTCTTTGGGGCTCCTGGAACCTGGCGAGTTTCTTATTTGTCCCCGTCCTTCTTGAGGACCAAGAATTAATGGCAGTAGAAGCCAGATCCTCTGTCGGCCAAGGAAACCCTCTCAATGGACTCTAGCGTAAGAGGTGCAGCAAGCATCTCTTCAAACCGTGAGCTGGTCCCATAACCACACTTTTTAATCCCCTTTTTACATTAGCATACAAATTTATGCTAGGGGAATGGAGGCAGGCCGAATAAGGATGGTTCCAGGATCCAGAATATGCATCCAATGTGATGCACAATGATCTTGTCGTGACTCAAGAACACACAATGCGGTATAACACACGTTTGACGCAGTACAATAGTAGCAATGTAACAACCATATAACAAACAATGAATGTGTATACAATGATGTCTATAGACGCAATAAAATACAATATACCAAGGCTATGATACAATGTGGTACAAAATGGAACATGATTCAATATGACTATGATACAAAAGCAAATCAGATACGGCAGAAAATATAGCGCGCTTTGTGGAAATACAAAATGATACGGTAAAATAAGCTACGACGTGATGCAATGCAACGTATGATTTAGACATACTGTAAACAATATGCCATGATACAAAGTGTTGAAAGGATGCCATATATAACAATACTATACAATATGATATGGGAAATAACAATGCGGATTGATATTGTATATAATATGGTGCAATTAAATATGATATGATTAGCTAAGATGCAATATATGTTCAAATATATGACACCATATGACAAGATGTAAATATGTAAATATATAAATATAGATGTAAAAAAGATATAAAAAAAGATATATTATTATATACAATTTAATATACTATTGGATATATATATATATATATATATCTATATATATATATATATATATATATATCTATATATATATATATATATAGTATTATTATATATAAGGAGGTGGTGGCTCAGTGGTTAAGGTGTTGGCCTATGGACCAGGTTCAAATCCCAGCACCACCAAGATGCCACTAGTGGGCCCTTGAGCAAGGCCCTTAACCCTCAATTGCTCAGTTATAAGTTGCTCTGGATAAGGGCGTCTGCCAAATACCAAAAATGTAAATGTAAATATACAATTTATATTATTTATATATATATATATATATATATATATATATATATATATATATATATATATATATATATATATCCTATATTATATATATATATATATATATATATATAAAAATATGTTTTTATTTTTATTATATACTATATATATATAAAGAAAAAAAATATTTGTTTAATTTATATATATAATATATTGTATATTATTTTATATATAATATATATATTATATATAAAAATATGTTTATATATACGTATATATATATAGATATATATTTTATATATATATATATTATATATAATATATATATAAAAATATGTATTATTAAATACAATTTAATATATTATTTGATTGGATACAAAACAATGCAATGCAAATCAATATTATTTCATATTATTAATCGATATTATTCTTATTATATTATAATATGAGTGATATAACTGTGATAAAAGCGATTAGCTCGTTTTTTTTTTTCAGGATACGACGCTATAGGGTGTAATACGACACTGCACAATGCGCTATGAAGGAACGGTATGTGATGTAATACGATACATAATTCAATACTATATGTTGAGATTTGAAAGCGTAAAAGACAGAATGCCATGTAATATTATGTGAATATAATTCATTACACGGATTCGCAACACGATGTGCATTACTGAATGATACTAAACATTAAATGTAATAATATATTACTAATTCAGCTCAAAATATGTAATGGATTTACTTCATAAATGATATAGAGATATTTACTAGGTACAGATGATGATATGCACGTGGTATTATTACAAATATGAATCGTTTTTAAACACATCCATTAAAACTAATCCAAGTATTATTGTTGGCACAATTGATTTTACTGCAAAATACTGATCCAGAACGTCCGAACAGAACCCAGGCGATGAGGATACACTCCACGCTAGTGTTTGACATTACCCACTCGGAAGAAGAAGGGGAAAAAAAACGGAAGCAATGCATGTTTTTTTTTTTTTACACATCTCGTCTCGTTCAACAGTTTTGTTTCGTGTGATGGTGAAAACAGCATCGACGCACCTTAGCTGGGGGACATAGGTTTAGTGTTGAAAGGGAATACGGAGAGATGGTGGGGTTCACAAGAATCAGTCCTGCAAGGCAACCGCAGGCATTTTACACTCCACATACACAAACACACACACACACAACCAAGAAAATGCACTTTGCCCCCCAAACGCACTAAAATAAAGACAATCGGATCATTTTGGTCCTCGTTCAAAACAGCAAAAATCCAGTGTTCAGTGCTTTCAGGCAATTTGAAAATTGTCACACAAGACTATTCAAATGGTAGCCACAAACACCTGGTTAAACATGGACTAAATATGTAAAAAAATAAATAAATAATAATACGCATACACAGGGATGAAAAAATGAAATAAAACAAAGCCCCGATGATTTTCATCGCACACTGTGTTTCATTTTACAGACACACACTTTCGATGGAAAGGGTTAAGGTGTTTGAGGGGACGAGAAGCTGTGAGCTGGCGGAGCAGTAAATATTTCATGCTGAGAGGTGACATAAACAGAGGCGTACTCGTGTATTTTCACGTTTAAATCAGAGAATTTGGGAGAAGGAGATTTATTAGTAATGAGACACACCGAGCTAAAGGACAAGCTGATAAAGCATTTGTGTATCTCAATGTAGCTCAAACCGGTCTCTGTGTTGTGTGTGTGTGTGTGTATGTGTGAGAGACAGAGACACATACACATCCCTCTTATTACATAGGTCTGGAATATAAGTGTATATAAGTTTTTTAATATTTTCTCCCTTTTTACCAGATATTTTTTTTACTATTATCTATATTTTACTGTGTGTATGTTGTACATGTATAAAAGATGTATTTTTTTGGTTTAGTTTAAAAGGAAAAAAAAGGAAAAAACATGCTCAGAGTAGCCGTTCATATTTGGTTGATTTTACTCCAAACAGGGATTTTTCTTGTTTTTTTTTTGCAGTATTTCTGGTATTTTCCCAAGAACTTGACGAAGAGCTCCGTTTGAAAGTCAGGTGTAACGTTATCGACTCTAACCCACACCTTCAACACGGCAGATACAGTTCGAATCCTCTGAGCAGCGGGGTCCTGAGCGAACACACGGCCTCGACCGGAGGCAGGATGAGAAACAGCAGGAGACAAGGGGAGGGGGGTGGGGGTAGACAGGAAGTACAGAGCTGCTCAGAGACAGAACGAGAGAGAGAGGGAGAGAGAGAGAGAGAGAGAGAGGCAGATAGAGAGGCCATTGTTTGTACAGAAATCATCGCTTTTGGATACTTCCTGGTGTTTTACATGTCCTGGAGGTTGCATTCTTCTCGAGACGAATGAGATAATTAGAAAAACAAAAGGCGTGAAAGAACGATGCGATCTGAGTGTGTACAACATTACGACATTTCAAATATTTTGGATACAAAATAGTATCGTTGTTGTCATCCAGAGAATGAAAAGTGAGATTTTGTTGGTGCTAAAGTGTATTATTGAAGCTAATTCCTTTCTGTATAAGATCACACGAGACCTGGAGTGTGTGTGTGTGTGTGTGTGTGTATAGTATATATATATATATATATATATATATATATATATATATATATATATATATATCATATATATATATATACACATACACACACACACACACACTATATTGTAATATAGAAATATGCTTGTTTTAGAAGTAAAGAAATGTGATCATTGACAAGTCGTGATGATGTCAGAGGAATAAATTTCTCACTATAATTGAATCAGATTAATTCAGCTCAATTATTTCATTCATATTGCACTTGATAAAATAATGTATATGATATATATATATATATATATATATATATATATATATATATATATATATATATATATATTTATTGAGGTGCTTTGCCAATCGAACTTATAATGAAATCCGACATAAAAGTGACCCTGTGGATGACAGAATTCAATAAAGTACCATCATCATCATCATTAGGATTATTAAATGCATTAATGTGCACTTTAATGCAAAACATGTTAATGGCATTTATAATCCCAAAACATTGTAGCTCGATGTTTCTGCTTTTATCTTTTTTTCTTTTCAAACACAAAGGTATTTATTATGCTATTTATTGTTATTTAATTTGGCATCTACTAGTTGATTATTGTAAAAAATAAAATAAAAACAATAGAAATGTAAGCAAATGTAATGTCTGAGAACATTGTAATAAGCATCATGACTAAATATGCACTTGGTTAAGCTCGGTTTGAACCCTCTCTTAACTCGAGTACAGTAGCAATATTATTAGTCATCATAACGCAGGTGTGTGTGTGTGTGTGTGTGTGTGTGTGTGTGTGTGTTTGGTTTTAAAGAGACAGGTTAGGAAGGAGGACAGAGAGAGACAGAACGGGTCCATCGTCCATTCGAGCGATGGAGACTGCCCTCTTCTGCAAGCTAGATGAATTGGAATTGTTTTTTTTTTTTTGTTCTTGTTATTTTTTACTTATTTATTTTTTTAATCCACCATCTTGAAATGAAGATACGTCTGTATCTACACATATTCCTGTGGACAGAAGTATTTTCTCATTACAAACGCTAAAAAGTGTGAATTCATTGATATATTACAAATATTACAAATGCAAGCTAGAGATATAAACTCGACTCGGACGTCTATATAGAACGACGTGGTTCATTATTTATGGCAATCTCTCTTAATATATAGGAATTTATATAATACTATATAGGAAATGGATAATACATGTTTTTTGGTTTTATTTGATAGAGTCGGGGAAGAAGGGACGATCCATCTGAGGGGTATAAAACAGTCGTCTTTGCCATGACTGCACAGAAATACACACAGAAAAACACACATATTTATAGAGTAAGAGAGAAAGACCGAGAGAGAGAGAGACCGAGATGAGAAGAGGGAGGAGAGAGAGAGAGAGAGAGAGAGAGAGAGAGAGAGAGAGAGAGAGAGAGAGAGAGAGAGAGACAGAGAGAGCGCTTTGGTCGGGGGAAGTGAAGCAGAATGTCGAACTTTATTTTCAGACCTACAAGTCCTACATGCACAACAGCTCCGAGATTGACACACATCACAATCTATTTTCACATAGTCCAGCTCTGCCTTTAGAGTTCCTGAATTGCGAATAAAATTTTTAGATGTATGTTTTTTTAAAACAAATAAACAAACAAATTTGACAATATAGTTCTTATATGCTTCTATTCTGTCAAAATATACTTATTATTTACTTCTTTGATAGAATCTGGTCTTTTTGTTTCTTTCCGTTCTACTTCTCATACACTGCATGGCAACGTAATCCAACTCTATCCCACGGGAGCTAGTTTGGTCATCTCTGATCTATAGTGTGTAGTTGCTATAATACTACGATATATTGTTGTTGTGCATATCGGTACACTGATGCCGTGTTTGACCCGTTTAACATCACACGTACACCAAAATGCTCTGTAAAACCACATAAACATGTCCATGACCTGTATTTTTATTTTTATTTTTTTATTGTGTGTTTTTTTTCTCCAGATCTACATTTGAGCACCCGCTTTCATTAATATCGGATCAGAAGAGGCTCACACTGGCCATCTGATTTTAATGAAGTCAGCGGAGCCGACAGGAGCCTCCTGATTTATAAACTGTTATTAGGACCAAACGAGGCCAAGCAGGACCAAGCAGTGGCCAGTCATATGGTCCGCCTCACAAACACACACACTTCCAGCTCTCCTGTCCATGAGCTTCTCCATTATTCATAGTCGAATATGGTTGGCCTTAGACACACACAAACACACACAAACACACACACACACACACGGATGCGGGAATGAATAATGAATACATTCACCTGGAAAACAAAGAAATGAGAGAGCCCAGCTGCCATTTAACATCGGCACTATTTGTTTAACGACATGATCAACTGTTTATTAATCTGTTTATTTTTTTCTTTCTTTCTTTCTTTCTTTCTTCCTACTGTGGTTAACTCACAGCTTACAAATCACAGCATTATTTTACAAGACAACCGCTTTTAAATCGTCTTCCCCAAATAAAAGAGAATCAAAAAACAGGACAGGGGTTTTTGATACCTGTTTTGAATAACGCATCTAATCTGAATTTGATTTCGATTCAAATACTCGTTCTTTCTGTTCTCCAAACCGATACCGACAAATAAATAAATAAATAAATAAATAAATAAATAAATGACAAGCACATAAACCAAATCTACCCAACAGAGGCTTAGTGCTGAGTAACTGCCTCTGTCCCTCCCCTGCTCAGGGTCACCGGCTGGGGCAAAGGGGCCAGACGAGATCCAGACGAAGGCCAGACGATGATCAGACGCTACACTGGCCAGTCAGGATCAAACAAAAGGATGAAGGACGTTCATGACCAAAATGACTGAATAATTTAATTTCAAAACGTTTTTTTTTTTTAAAGCCAAGTGACTCTATAATAACATGAAATAAATAAAAAAAAAAAAAAATATATATATATATATATATATATATATATATATATGTTCTTTTTTTCTCATTTTCAGATTACTGAGTAGATAAGATTTCGAAATGGTGCATGAATAATGAAATGAATGTTATTAACATTATTGCTGTTATATTATAACTGCTCATTTCTTTTCAGTTTCGGGTTAAATGTTTGTGTGTGTATATATATATATATATTTGATGGATAATTTGTGGTTATCTTGTGGTTATCTTTTTTTATTATTATTATTATTATTATTATTATTATTATTATTATTATTATCATCATCATTAGTAGTACTAATAGTCATTTTCATTTTGCACCTTGGGTAAAGCTATTTTTGTTTTGTTTTTTATTCTGTATTTTTTTTATGTTTTATTTTGTATTAAATACACATTAAACTGAAACAGAGAGATACTATAAGAAGAAAGGAAGGAAAGAAAGAGAGCAGAAATAATCTAGAAAGAGAAGCAGTAAGGAGGTGGTGTGTGTGTGTTGTTGGTGATTGGGGGGGGGGGGGTGGGGGTGGGGGGGGGGGGGATTAGTAGGAATGGGGATTGAGGGGGTGCTGACATGCACTTGTCTCCAATCTCTTCGAATACATTTCACAATTCATCTGCTTTGTCTCTACTGCCACGGCTGAGGACAATCAGTCCAGACGCCCATTAGATTCTTCCTCGTGCCCCCAACACCTTTTTTTTCCCCCCCTTCCTTTTTTTTTTTTTTTTTTACTCTTTCCTCCCCTCTGACACACTGGCTGAAGGAGAGAGAGTGGAGGCAATTCACAATCTTCCCCCAAATGGGAAAAATGTCAGGAAGAGAAACCCACATCAAAAAGCACGTTGTCATGGAGATACAGTACGGACCAGATATCACACACACACACACACACACACACACACGAGCACTTGTGCATGTATGCACACAAGGCCATGCACAAATACACACCTGAGAACATGAACATGAACCTCAAGCGCACAAGGCAGCACAAATGGATTTAGGAGGGGGAGAAAATTTTTTTTTTATTTATTTTAAATATTACAGTGTATTACACTTTACCTGATATTTTTGTGATGTATTAGTGCAGACAGAGGAGTAAATATTTAGACAGCGCTCATCTTCATGCCAGCTTGTGCTTTTCTTTGTGCTATTATTACTCAAATCAGGATCTAAAAAATATATATATATATATATATATATATATATTATGACTCAAATACAAATGATTAAATATGTCCTGACTGATCTAATCAAATAAATGATATATGTTTTTATAAATATATATTAACGTAAAAACAAAAAATAGCAAATTCATAAATGTTATTAGCACCTTCGCAAAATTCCTGTTATTGCTTTTAAGCTTTTTTTAAAAATGATATTTTTATGAGCCGTCATAACAAATCTAATCTAATCTAAGTGACATTTATGCAAATGGTACATCCGTGATTCCATCATTTTCCTGAAATAAAAATATATATTTCTATATGTATTCAAGAGCGGAAGAAGAAAATAAAGGGGGGGGGGGGGGGGTTTAAAAATAATTAAATAAATCAAATCCTGTTCCTATGGCATGTCTATATGTGTAGCCTCTTTCAGCAAGGCTCAGGGCTGAGGTCATGTGACCAGTGTGCACATCCACTGAAGCCATTTTCAGCCAATAGTATTGTCAGAGACACTGTGCAGCCAGAAACACTCGAACCCCTCGCATTTCAAAAAAAAAAAAGGGGGGGGGGGGGGGGGGGGGGTGTTTTTCTCGGGCAGCAAGGGGGGTGGATGGGGTTGTTGGGAGGGGGTTTGGGGGGGTTAAAAAAAAAAATGAAAGGATGAAGGAAGAGTGAGGGATGGGAAACAAAATAGACAGTGACGCTTTGCTTTGTATCTTTAGCTTGGGTCTAGTAATGAATCTGAATCAGAAAAATAGACAGTGACACTTTGCTTTGCATCCCGATACACTTTTTCCCCACTTCGGAATCCAAATCGGAATCCCAGTTAGAAAAATTAGACATATTTGTAGGACGGGATTTGTTCCCCCTCTACAAAAAAAATAAAAAAATAAATAAAAAAAAACACACACTTTTGCCTTGCTTGTTAGATTCAATGCAAAAATCGCTTCTCGTTCACATCTTTGCTCCGGCTCTAAATCGGAAGGAAATTCCGGAGTCGTTGTTTAATCGAGCTCCGGAAGGAAAAAAAAACAGACGCCGCTTCAGCTCGTATCGGAATCGGGAGAGAACAGACAGCGGCGCTTTGCTTTACACCGTTTAGCTTCGTTCGGGCCGTGAATCCCAATCCTACGGAGGACATTTGTCGTCCCTTAACAGCCGTATTCTCACGCAGGGCGCTCGGTAATAAGGGTCAGTTTTAAAGAGGGTTAGTGTGCACGCTGGGAGAAAAAAAAAAAAAAAAAAAAAAGATGAAGAAGAAGAAGAAGCACAAGGATTGAGACGGGAGGATATTAAATGGTAAGCAGGGCTGTAAAAACCTAGAGCCCGGCTATGCCTCTTTTTTTTTTTTTTTTTTTTTTCTCTCCTTTGTTTGGCCAGAGGAGCTGAGGGCTTAGGGATAAAGGTAGGGTTCAAATCGGCGAGATGAGGGAGCTAAAGCCAAAGCACGAGATAGCAAATGCCCGGCCGATGCCGCGGCACCGCCCGTATAATTAAAAACGCTCAGAGCTCCGCAACAAGAGCTCATCCATCTCTCGTCTTTTTCTTCCTCATCTCCACCTGACGAAATAGTGCACGCACACACACACACACATATACACACACTATTAATATGATGATGATCTGCCAGGGAGCACAGCACTCCATAGATCCTGCGAGTAAAAATACATCAGCCAAGCACGGTAAGCTCCCCACCAGGCTTTCACGTCCTGCCTTGCATGTTTTCATTTGTGTATTTTTGAGGCTTGTCACCGAGCGATCCCTGACATTTTTTTAATATACACACACACACATATATATATATATATATCCTGATTACGCCTGTCTCTCTCTTCTTCTTCTTCATAAAAAAAAAAAAAAAAACAAACAACACGGTATCTATTTCTACCCCATGTACACTCTTTTCTTTAACGGTCCTGCGTCTGGTTCAAGGAAATATTTAACGTGCGATAAACATTTTAATTTCATACGGAGAATGACAAAAAACAGTAGGAAAAAAAACAAACAAACAAACAAAAAAAAAAAACAAAGGCCTTGTGTAGCATCTTTTACGTGTATTAGGAAAGAGCCTGGGCGTAGGTAGCGCGCGCGGTGTGTACTGCCCTCTGTTGGATGCCGATTGCGTTTCCATGCAGGAGGATCATTAAAGCTGTCGAAAAATGACAAACTGTCTGAGCCGCCTCTGTACCAAACCCTGATGTACACACATATTAAACCCTATGCGGTCAACACCAAAGCCTCTTCACAGACCAAGCGTGAGGCATTCGTCCCGCGTCTCCTGTCTCCGAGGCTCTTTTTTTTCTTTCCTTCCAACCCCCCCCCCCCCCTCCTCCTCCTCCTCCTCCACCTCGTCCCCCCTTTTTCCTCTTTTGCGGCTTGCTCTGATTAGGTAAAAGAAAATGGCCGTCTTGAAGCGATTCTCTCGGGAATGTGTTACAGCGATGGCTCGTCGTGTGCCTGACAGCGCTTTTATTGAAAAGCAGAAGGATGTTTTTTCAGCCAGATTGAATATGAATAACCGGGCTGAAATGTATACACACACACACACACACACCACACACACACACACAAAATGGCATGTTGTTCTGATTACAGGAAAGGGCTCTGATTTCATTTCTGAGTGCAGGCCGAGTCAAAATGTTAAATAATAATGCCTTGTTCATTTTTCTAACCAGCATCAATACACATCAGTGGATAATCTTCAAAGCAAAAATATGTTTGTATTTTGATGAGGTTTTTTTTACTTTATTTTATTTTCTATATAAATAATAGTCCGAAAAAAAAAATGACATTTTTTTACTCTGCGTTTTTTTTTTTTTTTCCCTGTTGTGGTCGAGAAAAAAAATAAACGCAATTTCTTAATGAAACAACGTTGTTGCGAACGTTGACTCTTTTGAAAATGTACCCCATATATATATATATATATATATATATATATATATATATATATATATATATATATATATATATAAAATCAGTTTCTTATTTGCCACAAACACTGCAGGAGGCTCCGAGAGGGCGCGTTTACAAACGATGCTGCATTAAAACAACTGCATTACTGCATATATAGTCAAAAAGTAAAGGGATTTATATATATATATATATATATATATATATAAATATATAAAATCAGTTTCTTATTGCCACAAACACTGCAGGAGGCTCCGAGAGGGCGCGTTTACAAACGATGCTGCATTAAAACAACTGCATTACTGCATATATAGTCAAAAAGTAAAGGGATTTATATATATATATATATATATATATATATATATATATAAATATATAAAATCAGTTTTCTTATTGCCCACAAACACTGCAGGAGGCTCCGAGAGGGGCGCGTTTACAAACGATGCTGCATTAAAACAACTGCATTACTGCATATATAGTCAAAAAGTAAAGGGATTTATATATATATATATATATATATATATATATATATATATATATAAAATCAGTTTCTTATTGCCACAAACACTGCAGGAGGCTCCGAGAGGGCGCGTTTACAAACGATGCTGCATTAAAACAACTGCATTACTGCATATATAGTCAAAAAGTAAAGGGATTTTATATATATATATATATATATATATATATATATATATATATATATATATATAAAATCAGTTTCTTATTGCCACAAACACTGCAGGAGGCTCCGAGAGGGCGCGTTTACAAACGATGCTGCATTAAAACAACTGCATTACTGCATATATAGTCAAAAAAGTAAAGGGATTATATATATATATATATATATATATATATATATATATATATATATATATATATATATATATATATATAAAATCAGTTTCTTTATTGCCACAAACACTGCAGGAGGCTCCGAGAGGGCGCGTTTACAAACGATGCTGCATTAAAACAACTGCATTACTGCATATATAGTCAAAAAGTAAAGGGATTTATATATATATATATATATATATATATATATATATATATATATATAGATATATATATATATATATATATATAAATCAGTTTCTTATTGCCACAAACACTGCAGGAGGCTCCGAGAGAGGGCGCGTTTACAAACGATGCTGCATTAAAAACAACTGCATTACTGCATATATAGTCAAAAAGTAAAGGGATTTATATATATATATATCTATATATATATATATATATATATATATATATATATATATATATATATATATATCATTAAATATATATATATATATATATATATACACTGATTCATTTGATTCAAATCCAAAACTTGTGTACAGTGAAATTGATGTATTACTTTTAAAGCTTGTTAAATATGAATGTTAAAGGACATCTGTTGCCTGTGATTGTCATCTAAACACGTACATTACGAAAATCTGATTATAAACAATATCATCTTGACATAATAAAGTCTCCCGTATCGGTGTGTCACATTTCCAGGTGATATTTAAACCGTACGGTGGCGAGTGAGTTAGACGTGGGATCTCTCCATCACCTGGTCCATCAGAGCAATCGGGCGTCTCACTTGGGCAAACCCTAGGGGCAGGAGGTCATGGGGGAAAAAAAGCAGGCGTTCAGATAGAGCCACTTCAGATACAAGGACAGTGTGTGTGTGTGTGTGTGTGTGTGTGTGTGTGTGTGTGTGTGTGTGTGTGTGGATGTACTGTTCAGAGGCAAGTCGTAACACATCCTGATCTTCACGTGCCAGTCGATAATCTGCCCTTAAATT
>JACRUU010000005.1:8204654-8217154 GCA_030449085.1 Kryptopterus vitreolus | reverse complement strand
TCATACACACGTCCTTACTCTTATACACACGCGAGAGTTTCTTTACTCTCATACACACGTCCTTACTCATACACACGCGAGAGTTTCTTTACTGTCATACACACGTCCTTACTCTTATACACACGCGAGAGTTTCTTTACTCTCATACACACGTCCTTACTCTTATACACACGCGAGAGTTTCTTTACTCTTATACACACGTGAGAGTTTCTTTACTCTCATACACACGTCCTTACTCATACACACGCGAGAGGGAGTTTCTTTACTCTCATACACACGTCTTTACTATCACACACGAGAGAGGGAGTTTCTTTACTCTCATACACTCGTCCTTACTCATACACACGCGAGAGGGAGTTTCTTTACTCTCATACACACGTCTTTACTCTTATACACACGCGAGAGTTTCTTTACTCTCATACACACGTCCTTACTCTTATACGCACGCGAGAGGGAGTTTCTTTACTCTCATACACACGCGAAAGGGAGTTCATTTATTCTCATGTACAGGCGAGAATAGTTTTGTACTACTTTTACTTGGCTTTTACCATCATTCACTTATTCATTCATTCATCTTCTACCGCTTTATCCGATCTTCCCTCGGGTCACGGGGAAGACGGGGAGTCTGTGTGCCTATAGCCTGTGCCTATTTCAGGCGTCTATGGGCATTAAGGCAGGATACACCCTGGATGGAATGCCAACCCATCGCAGGGCACACACACACACACACACACACACATTCACACACTAGGGACAATTTTCCAAGGTGCCAATCAACCTACCGTGCATGTTTTTGGACCGGGAGGAAACCGGAGAACCCGGAGAAAAACCCCCTGAGGCACGGGGAGAACATGCAAACTCCACACACACACATGGCCGAGACGGGAATCGAACCCGGATCCTGGCGGTGTGAGGCGAATGTGCTAACCACTAAGCCACCGTGCCTCTCATTCACTTATTATTATTTATTATTTATTATTATTCAAATGTGTATCATCTTTTTCTACACACCTCCATATTGTCAAGTGAAAAAGTTTCCTTGCAAAAGAAATGCCTACTTTGTGATCTTTCGACCAGTTAATCCGACACATGTAGGGGCGAACTGCAGCAGCTCTTCAGTGGGGTCAGGAATCTAGAAATCCTGCAGTGTTGTTTTTTTTCTTCTTCTTCGGGGAGCGCGAGATGGAAAAATCAGGAGCCCGAGAGAAAGCGAGAGGAACTTCTGCTTATGTCCTCCGAGTCCCATCCTGCTCTCATTCTCACTCTCATTGTGTTGTTTTATTAATCTGCCTTAGTTCAGCTACTTCTTCTCACCCAGCGGTCTCTTCTGACCCTCTGACCTGGCACACACACACACACACACACACACACACACGTAAACACACAGCTGTTGGATATTCTCTTGATGCCACCTGGCCACGATATACAGCAGCAAATCTTTGCTCAAAGTCGATCTTCACCTGCGAAGCACATGTTCTCAATGCGGAGCCCGAAGGAGTTCACAAAAGCACCACAAAAACAAGCCAGACTTGACCATCAAATACCAGAAATAGAATTTCAGGAGATATAATTATATAATTTTATGTTTTGAGAACAAAGGAAGAAGAAAATAGTAGAGTTAGATGGATAGATACACACACACACACAAACACACACACATATATATAGACATTCTCACATTTTAAACACACACACACACACACACACATATAAAACCTTAAACTCAATATATGTGTAAAAAAGTTCACGCTGCAGTTTAAATGGAATAATTTTCAATACTATACATTTGCCCTAAAATGTTTGTGCGTGCGTGTGTGTGTGTGTGTGTGTGTTTGTGTTGATTGATTAGTTTTCATTCGCCGCACAAACCACAGCACTGAGTTCAGCGCCCTCCTGTCCACGACTTCATCAGAGAAATAAAGCGAAAAGCAGAATAAAAAAAAAAAAAAAAAAAAAAAAATTCATTTTAGCTTCCTGCTTCAACACACCTCCGTTCACACATCGCTTCCACAACAAACAAACAAGCATGCAAACAAACAAACAAAAACAACTTTCCGTTTCTCCTAAAGACATTTGTCGTATTTATTTCACCTTTCAGCGTAATTAGCGCGTATTATATAATCAGCTGTGCTAATTAAAGTCAAAAAACCCTTCATCTGTATTTAAATCAAAAATGTGTGTGTTCACATTTCACACTGGAACAGGTGGTGTGACTTTTAATTAATTATCTGGATCTTTTTTTTTTTTTTTTTTTTTTTTAAGAATGAAAGATAACACACTTCATGTCATGGTCTTAACGTTCATCCCTCTGTTCCCTCCCTTTTTTCATTACATATGTGAAAGTGTTAATTACAGCTGGGAATTTTCACAATTATAACTAATGATAATTAATATCATTAAGAAATCAAAAGCGATTCCCCTCCATTATTGCCTTACACACACACACACACACACACACACACACACACACACACACACACACACACACACACACACAGAGAGACAATTATCCAAAATGTATTTAACGCCACCATAATGATCTTAGCTATAAGATATCCGAGATGTTAATTAGCATCATTAAAGACTAATTAACGCTCTGTAGGGACGATGTGATTATACGCTACACAGACGAGCGCCTAAGAACTCGAGAGTTTTAATCGTGCGTTGCTTCTCTATGACAGATCACTCTTGGGGCACACACACAACACACACACACACACACACACACACACACACACACACAATTGTTACACACATTTAGCAAAATCCTAATCAGACATATGTATCTGAAATTCACTGCACACATCGTAACCCACACATAAACACAACATGTAAACATACACACACACAAACACACACAGACAGACATACACATACGAAGACAAAAACAAAACACAAACAAACAGACACAAAAAACACAAAAACAACACACATACAAACACACACACAAAGACAAAAAAAAAAAAAAAACACACACATGTACACACACACACACACACACACCACAGGCTAATTTACACAAAATATGCACACACGTATACATTTACAACCAAAAAAGTGAACAAGTAATCGCACACATTTCCACACACACACACATAACACACACACACACAAGACACAAAAGTACACACACACATATATACAAAAGTACACACATTTAGTAAAATCCTAATCGCACACATATATATCCTAAATTCACTACACACCATAACCCACACACAAACACACAAACATGTACACACACACAAAAACAGAGACAGATATATAACACACACACATAAATACCCACAAAAGTAAAACAAATGAGAAAATCCTAAATCGCACACATATATATCCTAAATTCACTACACACCATAACCCACACACAAACACACACACACACAGATATATACACAAACACACCACACCGCACACACCAGATAGATACAACACACACACACACACAGACCCAAAATTTAACACACACATAGGAAACAGCCATTAAGTCGCACACCACACAGTATAGAGCACGAAAGCACGATATATACACACACACAACACCCACAACACACATTTAGTAAAATCCTACACACACACACTATACAATAACCACACACACACAACAACACACACACACAAACAAAACACACACACACACACACACATTATACACACACACACACACACACACACACATACACACAAAATGTAACACACATTTAGTAAAATCCTAATCGCACACATATATATCCTAAATTCACTACACACCAGAACCCACACACAAACAACAACACACAAACTACAACAAAGACACACACGCCACACAAACAAAATACACACAGACACACACCACACACATATACCCAAAAAGGGAACACACATTACCCAGTAGTAAAATCCTAATCATCCAACACATAGATATCCTAAAATCACATACACACCATAACCCACACACAAACAAAACCACACACAATACACAAACACACACACACACACACAGATACACACATACACACACACACACATATACCCAAAATGTAACACACATTTAGTAAAATCCTAATCGCACACATATATATCCTAAATTCACTACACACCATAACCCACACACACAAATACACACACACAAACAAATACACACACGCACACAGATATATACACACATATACATACACACACACACACACACACACACATATACCCAAAATGTAACACACATTTAGAAAAATCCTAATAACACATATGTATCCATAATTCACTGAACACACACACACACACACACACACACACAAAACACTCCAGTTAATTTAGCATAATCAGCTAATAAATAAAACAAACATAACAAAAATAAATAGAATTTATTTGTAAATGAATTGGTTTGTTAAAATCACAATTTCGTTAAAAAAAAAAAAAAAAAAAAAAGAAAAGAAAAAAAAGAAAAAAACCTTATTCCTTACCACAAAAAGCAACATTTGCATTTTTCAAAAATGTTCTCATCACGTTTTGCACCTAATTTTCACCTGATATAAGCGTCTTCGCATTTTTCTTTTATGCAGAGAAAAAGCAAAGAAATAAGGACAGAGGTGTCAGACGTCTCATCACCTGCGTCTGGGTTCGGAAAGAGGAGCAGAGAGAGAGAGAGAGAGAGAGAGAGAGGAAAGGGGGAGAGTTACGGGGCCGA
The DNA here is from genome assembly GCA_030449085.1 of Kryptopterus vitreolus. Lineage (NCBI taxonomy): Eukaryota > Metazoa > Chordata > Actinopteri > Siluriformes > Siluridae > Kryptopterus > Kryptopterus vitreolus. Next base: position 8,212,494 of record JACRUU010000005.1, on the reverse strand, counting down.
GGAAGGAAGGATGGAATTGCCTCAAAAACATGCAGCATGGGGGGAAAAAATAAACAATTATGTAGCATCCGCTCAATGATTGACACGTGATTTCTGAGAAATTGACCTGCAAGCAGCAAATAAGAGATATGAGACTAAAGTGAGACTCACATTTTAGTGATTGTTAAACAGTTCCTAAAATCCCGTTTTGCAAAAGATATCGCGTTTGTAAAGCAGCGTTACAAACATTTACACCAGGGGTGGGCAAACTACGGCCCGGGGGCCACATCCGGCCCCTTGGTCCTTTTAATCCGGCCCGCTGAACTGCTTTGGCTTCTTTGCCGCACGAGAAGAATGTATAACCACACAGCAACGCTGATATTGTTGGAGTATGCTCAGTGTTAAAAATGAAGGAAAAATACAGCCATTTTTTTTGTTGTTTCTTTTCCTTTAATAGAATCTCCTTATTCTTAAGGATAGTGGGTAGCCTAATGAACATGATGATATTTAACACTCTGTACAAGAGGAAAAAATTCATATTGAACATAAGTTACGTTCAACGTTATTGTTGGTTCGGCCCACGAACACACCTCAGGTTTCTCATGTGGCCCTTTGGAAAATATAATTGCCCACCCCTGATTTACACGGTTTATAACGAGGCGTTTGAGCCTAAACTTCACTTTGAAACTTTTTATAATGAAAATTGTCACACAACAAACTTCACAAAGATCCAAAAACACCCACAAAATGCCAATAGGATTTATTAGTGGTCAGCACGTTCGCCTCACACCGCCAGGGTCCGGGTTCGATTCCTGTCTCGGCCATGTTCTTTTTCTCCGGGTTCTCTGGTTTCCTCCCCCGGTCCAAAAACATGCACGGTAGGTTGATTGGCACCTTGGAAAATTGTCCCTAGTGTGTGAATGTGTGTGTGTGTGTGACTGATGGTGTACAGGATGTATCCTGCTTTGATGCCCGAGATAGGCACAGACTCCCCGTGACCCGAGGGAAGATCAGATAAAGGGGTAAAAGATGAATGAAAGATTTATGGTACGTGTCAAATATGCATCTATTGGCACTGGTGGAATATATACATTAAATCGGTTGTTGTTCGGACAATCGTCTACGAGGTGATTGTGTAAGGTCATACAATCCAAGTCTGACTGAATGCAGCAGTTTGCTCTGACGCCGGGACGCGTCGAGGTCTGGAGTTTTTATTAAACTTCAAAAGTCTTCATTTTATCCTCAAATTATGTTATTTGCACGAACGGCGAATTTCTAAATGATCGCATTGTTCTTAGCTCATTTTCAATGAATTCTGTAAAATGATATAAACATACTTTTTTTTTCTAGACATCTCATTTTTAAACAATAAAACGTGCAAAAACACCGATTTTCTCAGACAACACAGACACTTTTTTTTTTGCCGGGGGAGTTTCTCGGTAACATAAAAACATATTCAGTAACGTATACAGTTTTTTCGAAGGTTACTTTGGAAATGTGATCGAATACAGATTGCTCATTCATTCATTCATCTTCTACCGCTTTATCCGATCTTCTCGGGTCACGGGGAGCCTGTGCCTATCTCAGGCGTCTATGGGCATTAAGGCAGGATACACCCTGGATGGAATGCCAACCCATCGCAGGGCACACACACACACATTCACATACACATTCATACACTAGGGACAATTTTCCAAGGTGCCAATCAACCTACCGTGCATGTTTTTTTGGACCGGGAGGAAACCGGAGAACCCGGAGAAAAACCCTCCTTGAGGCACGGGGAGAACATGCATACTCCACACACACATGACCGAGCCGGGAATCGAACCCGGATCCTGGCGGTGTGAGGCGAACGTGCTAACCACTACGCCACCGTGCCTCAATACAGATTGCTAATTATTCAAAATGTAATAAGTCGTGTAACTTTTCAGTGACTTAATAAAAGTAACTGATTACCTTTTGAGTGCTTTCATGTGTCCACTAGGTGGCGCTTTAAGTTACCATTCTAAGGAAAAAAAGGTTCAAACATTAAAAAAAAAAAAGAAATATATATATAATTTTTTTGGTTATTTTCATTCGAACCAAAATCACGATTCAGCTGAAAATCACGCCGTCGTCTAAACGTGAACTTTTACGTAAAATTGTTCAGATGTGCCCCTATTTATACGTTTCCCGACTGTTACCTTGCTGGGAAAGTTTCATAAGTAACTTTCCCAGTTACTGTAACGAATGACATTTATTCTGTAATTAAATTACGTAACGCCGTGACATGTAACTAGTTACATGGCTGTGTGTGTGTGTGTGTGTGTGTTTGGTGTTTTCTACCTTCCAAAAAGAGAGAGAAAATAAATAAATAAAAAACAAGGGCCACAAGCAGAAATTGTCTTTCAAGTATGGAACTATAAACAGCTATAATGCACAAATGCTCTGCTATAAATGAACTCACATATTCGCGTTAAGGAGGCGATAACGTAAGGAAAATAACGACCGATCTACCGATTGTTTTCCTGCGACAGCGCGACCCCCAGACTGCCATACCGCCATTGTGAATCCGCGATGGTCGAAAGGCGTCGTCAAAAAAAAAAAAAAAGAGAGAGACTTTCGTTCGAAGCGATTATTATGGGTTGTTTTTTTTTATATTATTATTCTTGTACCTAGTATTTGTCTGTCCGATATTAATCTCGAAAGCAAAACTCCATCACAATGTGCAGGTTGACGGATGCTTTTGCTGAAAGCGGAATCTCGCCGACACCCGGGATCTCGCAGATGCTTCGTCTTTTCAGATGAGGTCACATTTACGCTGCAATTCTTCAAACTCACTGGGGCTGAAAAACACAAAAGACAGAGGGTGGAGGAGGGGGGGGAAAAAAACTATAAAAGGAGATTTTTTATTTTGTTCTTTCGCTTCTTTGCAATGTTGCCATTTTTGATGGTGTGTTTTTCAGGAATTGTCTAAGTCGCCCAGATCGCTGTAAATTGGAAATCGGTGCACTGAAACGGCACAGACAAGCACAAAAGAGCGGCCTGCATTACCATATATATTATAGACGATATTTTGTTGCTCGTTGCTCTCGAGCGATCCGAATGGGTCTGCGCTGCGTGCTTCCAGGAAGCATTTGTGTGGCTGGAGATGATAACCCTGCTTTTAGCTTTCCTCCTGTTAGACCCCTGCTCTTTGGATTTTAAGAGCTGTGCAAATCGGCCTCATCGTAATATGTGCGTGTGTGCGTGTGTGTGTGTGTGTGTGTGTGCGATTTGTGCATGTGTGAGTAAGTGATGTGATTATGTTTTGAGGAGATGACAGACTAGTAGAAATGATCATGAGCTCTGTGTGTGTGTGTGTGTGTGTGTGTGTGTGTGTGTGTGTGTGTGTGAATGCTTTTTTGGGGTGACCCAACAGTACCACACGGAGAGAAAATGGAAAGCGAGCCACAAAGACATGCCCTGATTTCACCCGCACACAAAAAAATACAAATGTGCAAGAAATAAAATAGTAGAAAAACAAACAGGTTCAAACAGGATCATTTTGTACTTTAGGAATATCAGGAAATGTTTTTTTTTCTACTGGAAAAAACAACAAAAAAAGTAACATCCCATGCCACAGATTTTTCGATAAACATTCTTATAATGTAAATAAATAAATAAATGCAAGAAAGGCCTTTTATATATATATATATATATATATATATATTTTTTTTTTTTTTTTTTTTTTTTTTATTGATAACCAGGCTTTAAAGCAGAAATCCATAAATAAATGCCCTGTTTTATTCTACATTAAGGCAGAATTTTTTTTTTTTTTGCCCCCCAAAAGGTTGGAGCCCGATCCCCGCCCCTTATTGTTGACTGTAACCCTGTTGGCTGAAAAACAATCTCAAGTGGGGAAAAAAAAAACTATGTTTACATGTTTGCATTTGATTATTTTGGAGATTTTTTTTTTTTCAATCATTTGTTTGACAGGAATGTTCTAGCAAGAGAAAGAGACGCGCGTGTGCGTGTGTGTTGTGTGTTGTGTGTGTGTGTGTGTGTGTGTGTGTGTGCATGCATGCAGAGTGCACAGAGGGTTATCTTTGGGCTTATCATGTCAGGCCATATATGAATTCATTTCATATTCTGCCAAATGGCTGTTCACTACAGGGGGTTCATGGCACTACCTTTCCTCATCCCCCCCCCCCCTTCCGTCCCCCCCGTCCCCCCACCCCACCCCACCCCCCCTTGCAACCACTTTTCTCTTTGATTTGGCTCATTTGAGCAGCGCAGTCCCAGGCAGCTTGTTAGAACCGCCACCTCACTGCCTCGACCCCCTGGATGGAGGGAGAAGGGAGACGGGTAGACAACGCGGTGACACAAAAGAGCCAGGCGGGGTGGCGGATGAGTGTGGAGGAGGTGTGAAAGTGGCCAGGGAATGCCATCTTCTGACAGAAAACAGGAAGTGCAAGGAGCTCAGGTCAGGTTCAGATGAGAAAAAAAAAAAAGAACAGATTAAAAGAGTTTAGTGAGAACATGGCTTTTAGGTCGTGTCTGGGAATATTATTGGCAAAAAAAAAAAATTTAAAAAAAAGATGATCAAAGTTAGATATCAGAGAAAACAGTGCTTGGAGTTGGATTTGTTTTCTTTTCCTGTGAAAATTGTCATTTCATTTTTGTATTTGTATGTTTGTTTGTTTTTTAAGTCAGAATTATGCTGGAATTATGGTTCTTATATGAAGGCGATGCCCTGGGTGAATAGCGAATACCTGGTGCCAATCTAGTCAGTAGAAATTGAAAAATATGGAGGGAGGGAGAAAAATGGAGGGGGGGGGACCCGAAAGCCCCCATTGGAAACCCATAATGCCACTGAGAGAACTTTTAAAATTCCACACAGGTCATAAGAGGAGGTCAGGATCAGGAGATGTGAGGTGATTTTATTTACACTGCGAATTTTTATAAGGTGAAATGTCTTTACAAAGATCTAAACACACACACACACACACACACACACACACACACACACACACACACACACACAAATACTATGAGGAAGTACTCGAAAAGGGGAAATCAATATACAGTTTCCAGTTGCCTTTTCGATGACAGTGACTTTACACAATGCAGAATGGGTCATGTGTGTGTTTTACAGTGGAGTGAAAATATCCCACATGGGGGGGAAAAACATCCGCAGGAGCTCCATCCGGTTCCTCTTCCGGACTCTCTCTCTCTCTTTCTCTCTCTCTCTCTCGGATGTAATTGCAAAAAGTAAAGTAAATCAAATTCCCCAATGCCCTGATCCATTTTTTTTTAGCGCGTTAAAAAGCATTTGGCAGAGGTCAAATGTACAGGAGCGTTAACTACTCCTAATGGTTCACATGTGCTCTCCTGCACGTCCATTTTGGACAAATCAATCTATCCAAAAAAAAAAAAAAAAATGTTAAAACGTTTTCAGGTCCTGGACTAACACACGCACGACTGCATCACTCCCGTACAGGTCACTCCTAAAGACAGAATGAGATTCTCACCCCCTCCCAAAAAAAAAAAAGTGAAATGATGGTATTTTGGCCTTTTCTATTTGCCAAGGTCAGACTCATTCATCACAGCGGAGTGCGCAAAAGAGACTGGAGACTGGACCGAGCCTTGAATCTATAATAGAGTCAGACAGGCAGGGTAGAATGGAGCGATGATGAAGGGGGGAGTGGGTGGGGGGCACAAAGTATTCATCCCCCCCCCCCTCCCGTCTACCTCAAACCCAGCCCGTATGATTATACATAGAGATGAGGGGTAACCTTGGGATGGTGCTGATAAAAAGGGACCTTAGGAGGGTGCGGAAAGAGTGTGGAGTTCAATCAGCAATCAGACAGACGTAGCGGCCGACAGACAGACAGACAGACGGGGAGAAAGACAAACCTGACCAGCATGGGATGAAGAGTACGGGCAAATTATTTTCATTTCCCCTCCTTATATATAAAGAAAACAGCAAGGCGCCATTACTGACCCCCAAACCCAAACCCATCTCCATCCCCCCCTCCATCCCATCCCATCTCTCTACACCCCATGAAAAAAAAAATAAATCTAATTTTCCCATCTCCGCCACCAAGCGACATTCCCCTCCTGCAGGCTCTCCCGCTCGCCATCATCTCGGCCCCTCCCATCCCTTCCATCTCCTCATACTGACACTCTCTTCTATTCTGTCTCTCTCTCTCTCTCTTTTGCATTCCTCCTCCAAGCAAGGCTCCATTTTGTAATAAGTTCTGATCAGTGTTTCGACCAATTTGCATTCTTCTTTGAGAAAATGGAGGTCTTGATATGTGTGTGTGTGTGTGTGTGTGTGTGTGTGTGTGTGTGTGTGTGTGGTGCACAAAGAGACAGAGAAGAAAAACAATCAAATATCTGAATGGTTGTGTGTATAGGGAGGGCGCAATGCCTCAAAGTGTGTGTGTGTGTGTGTGTGTGTGTGTGTGTGTGTGTGTGTGTGTGTGTGTGTGTGTGTGTGTGTGGTGTGTGTGTGTGTGTGTGTTGCACGTGTGTTTTACTCCATTTCCAGGTAACCGTGCAGAGGCATCGGAAAAGTGCAGTGTACCGTTTGCTTATTTACATTCAACAACACGAGCTCACGGAGCAGGACGTGAGACACGGCGGCTGTGCGACTCTGCGAGCACGAGAGCGATCGGCGAGACGAGCCGCGACGCCAAATCCTGTCTGTCTGCTTTACTCGGCTGTCTGTCTGCTAGCGGCGGAGTGCGATTGAGAGCATGCGGCGTTATCTTACCGGATCAGTTCGTCTAGCAAATAACACAATGAAACTGAATGGAAATTAATCCGATTTATTTCACTGCTGACAATTTAGGGTCGGAAAAAAACATACTGTGCTCTCCATCTCTCTCTCTCCTCTCTTCTCTCTCTCTCTCTCTCTCACACACACACACACACACACACACACACACTCACACAATACTACTAATAGGAATAATAATCATTTCTTTGAAAATACTTCTAAACATGCAATATTGTACCGCCTTACTAAATGAGATATTTACAATTGCATACTTTAACTGTAACATCTATAGTGGGAAAAATAAATACGTAAATATATTCATTCATTCATCTTCTACCGCTTTATCCAATCTTCCCTCGGGTCACGGGGAGCCTGTGCCTATCTCAGGCGTCTATGGGCATTAAGGCAGGATACACCCTGGATGGAATGCCAACCCATCGCAGGGCACACACACACACATTCATACACTAGGGACAATTTTCCAAGGTGCCAATCAACCTACCGTGCATGTTTTTGGACCGGGAGGAAACCGGAGAACCCGGAGAAAAAAACCCTGAGGCACGGGGAGAACATGCAAACATGGCCAAGACGGGAATCGAACCCGGACCCTGGCGGTGTGAGGCGAACATGCTAACCACTAAGCCACCGTGCCCCTGTATGTAAATATAAATATTATATATAAATATATATAATATAGTTGCTTTGCTTATACATGTCACTTTAGTTACAGGAAATAACTTTGTATGTATTTAGTAACACATGTGCTGCATATTGTTACTAAGTTACGCAGTAAATATAAGGTGTTTCCCAATCCCTGTTTATTTACATAAAGTTACTAAAAACAACAACAACATTTTAATGATTGTTTAGTAACAGATTACTGGTGAGGAATCGAATGTGACCAGAAAGCGACTTTCTATTCTAAAAGCAGTGTCGGGAAGTGTTACTTTGGAAATGTAATAAGTTACAGATTACAAAGTACGCGATTCAAAATGTAGTAAGTGGCGTAACTTTTCAACGACTTTATAAAAGTAAAGTAAATTATTACGTTGGATTACTTTTTAATTACTTTCATTCGTCCACTTAATGAAATGAAACATTCATACGTAAAAAAAA
>JACRUU010000005.1:8097154-8199654 GCA_030449085.1 Kryptopterus vitreolus | reverse complement strand
TCTCTTGACATCCCATGGCACATGCCTCGTCGCGAGGCTAATGTTTGCACGTTTCTGATTTTATTTAGGCGTCGGGAGCGCGTTTGATCTCGGCTCGAAAACTATCGTTTACAATGGCGTGTGTCATGTCTGAAACGAAGAGAAGCAAAATGCCCCGAGGACACAGGTTAATGCGGGGAGGAGACGGCATCCCGAACAGCCCACTGTATCTCTTTAACTCGGGAATAAACGAGCAGAGGCGGCGTGCGACGCGTCAAATTCTTTTATTTGTTTTGATTTTTTTGTACATATTACAAGACGGATAAACAAACTGAGACAGGGTGGCGATGACGGGAATTACTCCTGTTTTGAAAAAGGAAACATAAACAATGGGTTGGGTGCCGGGATGACGAGCGAGAGATCAAATGTTCGTAATGAAATACGGGTTTAAAAAAAAAAAAAAAAAAGGATTAAAATCGAAATAAAATACAATCAAATAAAACTGTCGTTGGGGTTGGATCGGTTTACGTTTCATTCCTCAGACCGTTTTTTTGGGTTTTTTTTTCCCCTCCCTCCTCGGCTTGTAAACCGCACTCTGTACACCGGCCTGCGCTGACCTCAGGAGAGCCTCATCAACATGAAAGGAGCTTTATCTGTTCCAGGTGTATGTGAGAGCCCTAAGCGCACTTGTGTGTGTGTGTGTGTGTGTTGTGTGTGTGTGTGTGTGTGTGTGTGTGTGTGTCTGAGTGGGTATTATGAAAAGGAAAAAAAAAATGGGGCGAGATACAAAAATGCACAGTAGTGGTTATTAAAAGGGAGAAAAACAATAACTTGAAACAAAGTTGTGGCAGTAAACAAAAAAAAAACTATTGCCAATAAAATGTTTGTTTAAACTATGCTAAAAATAAAAAGAGACAAATATATTTAAATATTCTATACATTTAAAACCCACAGTTAAATGCTGTACATTCCAAGTTCAAGCTACACTTATATATATAGTAGAATATATTATAATATCAAAATAATTGCAAACATATATTTTCGATTTTTTTTTAAGTAATTAGCGATAAAAATGGAATAAAATAATGATTTTAGTTGGTGTGATTATATTTTGTTTCACTCTATCAAAAATATATATATATATATTATATAATATATGTGTGTGTACATGTATATATATATATATATTTCATTAATTCATTCATTCATCTTCTACCGCTTTATCCGATCTTCCATCGGGTCACGGGAGTCTGTGCCTATCTCAGGCGTCTATGGGCATTAAGGCAGGATACACCCTGGATGGAATGCCAACCCATCGCAGGGACACACACACACACATTCATACACTAGGGACAATTTTCCAAATTTGCCAATCAACCTACCGTGCATGTTTTTGGATCGGGGGAGGAAACCGGAGAACCCGGAGAAAAAAACCCCTGAGGCACGGGGAGAACATGCAAACTCCTATAATATAATATTCCTATTAATTTCATCTTAAATTAACACGTCGTACATGACCATTGATAAATGTCATTTCCTCACTTGTTGTCATTCTCATAATGGGAAAAAAAAACACACACTTTGTATCGTATCTGAGAAGCTCGTCGACCCTGAAGAAGTCCTACGTTTTTAACTCACCAATTTCTGACACTGGAGACTCCTTCCACTCAATCCTTCGCATTTTCTAATCGCACACGTGTCGGCTCTATAGTAACGATATAACATTCGCACCAGGAGAATTAAATGACTCGGCAAGCGTGAGGCATTTATAAGCGTATGAAATTATTATCAAATATTAAATTATTATCCCGATCCAAACGAGGGCAGGCTCGTAACAAAAAAAAAAAAAAAAAAGTTCTTGTGATAGGTGTTGGAAGGTTCTTTAGCGCCACCTTTTCTGTCTCCATTTTCAGCTGCTCTCATTATTCCCGGAGTTTCGGGGGTTCGACCTGTCAGACAGCATGAGAGTTTGATATATGAAGAGCGGTCCATCACCGAAATCCCATGCGCTGGTGCCGACGAGCGGCTCGGGAGCTCGTGTGTGTGTGTGTGTGTGTGTGTGTGTGAGAGTATGTGTGTCTGCGTGAGACAGAGACAGATGACGTATGGCGACACCAGTGATTTTCGAGCCTGGGACTCCGACTCCGGACAGGTTACAAATAGGCCTGAGAACGAGGAGCTGAACCTGAATAAATGCTGATCTTCCAGTGAGCCAGTCATCCATGAACCGTCACGCCGGAGAACTAGCAGGACCGGAAAAAAAGAGAAAGAAACCCGTGGCGGCGCTGACCCCCCACCCCCCCCCCCTTCCCGAACCGCTAGCGCAGAAATATGAATACGCAGGTTTGTTAAGACACATTACAAGATAACATACACGAGGTCAGGGTTGGTCAGATATCTCCCGTGCCGTGTGACTCGCACGTTTGTAAAGAGGAAATGAAAACCAGTTCGGGAGGAATGCATCGCTCGAACCCCTTTTTTTTTTTTTTTTTTTTTTCCTGGACGCTTTATCTTTTCAGGGAAATGGAATTCAACATGCCAACCTGTACAAATCAGCACATCTGCACTCTGAACCTCGGCAACTAATCTCTTCCCGGTGTAGAAACATAACACTTGAGATCATTCCACCCCACACGTGGTACATACCGTGCAGTGCAGAGCTCGTGTGGAATATTCCGGAAATGACTGCATTTGTTTTACTAAACGCCTTTCTGTTTCTTCTTTGGAAAGCAGATCAACAAACAAGCAAAATATAGTAGTGAACAATTATATTCACAAGAACAACGACGTGTTTTATTCCCCTTACGTCAGCAATCACAATGTAACACCAGTTAGATCAGCAAGACAAATGATTGAATGCACGAATTGTGCCTTATGAACACACCGTTACATTTATTACTCATACATTATGGCCTTTAAGAAGCAACATTTTACAATAGCAACTGATAATAAATTGTATTTGTTTTTTCTTTTGTGTTTGTTTTTTTATTCCAGACCGTAAAAAACACTAAAATGACACTAGACGTTAAAGCGATGCGGAAATCCGTTGCGGAAGGAAAAAGGAAATATGTTAGTAGGAAAAAACACAAAGAAAAGAAAGAAAAAGAAAGAGAGAGCAAGATGGAGGGGTGCTGGAGTGGGGGTTTTTGGGGGGGGGTGGGGGGCTGGAGTTATCGCTCTGATTTATTTATGATGCAATGAAGGTATGCTGAACGCATCAGAAGCGGCAGCAGTGGTCAGACTGTCAGGGATGATGAAGTGCGTTCATAGTCGAGTGAGCGTGTGAACGAGAGTGAACGAAGAGACGAGAGGAGAGGAGAGGAGAGAGAGACAGAGAGAGAGAGAGAGAGAGAAAGAGACAGAGAAAAGAATAGGAAAAGGAGGGAAGAAAAAAAAAACGACTGGCACGATGAGACGTTCGCCATCGCATCCCTGCTACACCAACACATACACACACACACACACACACACACACACACACACACACACACACACACGCGCAATGCATCGTACTGGTATGAGGATTTTATGATTGTGATGCAATTTAGTATTTTGTTTCACGTTTGCATTTAATTTAAATTGAAAAAAGTAAAGTTCAAAATATTACACAAAAATAAATTAATGAAATAAATAATACTTTATATATATATATTATATATATATTATATATATATATATATAGATAGAGAGAGAGAGAGAGAGAGAGAGAGAGAGAGAGAGAGAGAGATTCCTGAGTACTATTATTTTTCTCCTAAAAATACAAGGATTGCGTTCACATCGAATTCACAAATACACACCATGTGGTTAAATACATTAAGATAACAACACACTGTAAATAAATGAATGTAAGCGGGATGACATCATGACGTCGGAAGTGATGACAATTTCTGAGTGAAAAGGGAGACGTTTCTCTTTTTGTCATTACAGACGATACTTTACAACTTCATCTTTTGCATTTATTTGGAATAATCCACAACATTCAACTAAGGCTCATTAAAATGAATCAGAATCCATAACACAAAGCGTCTACCTACACACACACACACACACACACACACACACACACACAATTATAAACCATTACATATGAACAATTTCTTTACACTTCATCACACGTTCAGCACTGTGCACTGGGTGATGCTTCACTACGACTGTGTTATTACCTCATTATACCACGTTGTGACGTTGGCACATTTTTGCAAGCGTCACAAAACACTTTATGTATTCCGATCAATATATTCTAGTTCGTTTTCTTTCATTGTAATCTTATGTTTATTCTGACAGACTCCTTTCTGATGATTTGTCTTTATTCACTTCTCAATTATTGTACTGATTATTTTAAGCATAAAATGCAAAACAGGTGCAGCGATTTAACCAGAATGTTTTATGTTCCCTTCATCTGTTTTAATGGTTCTATATTTTAATTGTTTTATTTATATTTACATTAAATCAATGGGAAACTTTTTTTCGTTTTTTTCCCCCCATTTTTCTGAAAGTTTGTTCTTATTGAGCGTGTTAGTGAAGTCAGGTGACGACGTGGCGTACGGAGGCCTGGGATGCAGATATCGTTCCGGTTCATGGAGAATGTTTTCAGTAGGGTTGAGGTCAGAGCAAACCGCTCAATATCTTCCACTTCAGCACATGTAAACCAGATCCATCATAACCGTATCACTTTATGTACAGGGGGATTGTTATGCTGGAACTGGTTTGGGTTCAGGGGAAGGGGAAATTTAATGATACCACATCCAGAGACGTCCTATACTGTTATGTGCCTTCGACTTATGGGAACAGTTATAACACACACACATATATATATATATATATATATATATATATATATATATATATATATATATATATATATATATATATATATATATATATACATATACATATATATGGTGGAAAACTCAAGTGTGTGTATGTAGATAGATAGATGGATAGATGGATAGATATCCATTGATTAGATGAGTGTTGGATTGAGGTCGTGTGCTTCAGTATGAAGTTCTTTATTAATAAAACGTCTTTTGTTGTGTTATAACGTTCCAAACAAGAAAAGACGAGCTTTAGTGTTCTTTATTTACAGACAACATCGCCCTCTGCAGGCGGAGAAAGGAATTCATGATCAGACCCTATATATATATATATATATATATATATATATATATATATATATATATATATATAATAAGTCATCTATATCTATATATAAAGATAATAAGAATTAACAAGAAAAAAATATTTTCTCCATATTTTTAATCTACAAAAGTTACACAATGCACATATGCGAATGCATATTGGAATGCATATGTGCTAATGCATTCCAAAGGCTTTGTTATTATTATCTTTGAAACATCAAATGACCTGTAATTATTTATTCATTCTTTGAATAATATATTACATTATAAGTATCGGTTACTTCTAATAGCATTTTGTAAATGTTTGGATTTAAAGTAAAATTAAAAAAAAAAATGCTACAGAGCAAAATGTTTGTTTGATGATTAATTACGATCTGTTATGAATTCATTATGACATGTTAGAAGTGTATTTCTAAGCCACTGAAGGCATCACAGAAAAATCATTATGAAACCAGGCCAATTTTCCCTAACAGGCAGAAATCACCTTGACAAAACATTCATGTTTATGTAACCGTCTCCTTCAGATTTTCCCCTCTCTCTCTCTCTCTCTCTCTCTCTCTCGCCCATTCCCTCTCTCATAGCCATGGTGCCCCGTGCAAAAGATTTATTAATGGTTTTTGAAAAATACCAGTGATTTCATATAATTTAATGGGCTGCAGATGGGCCGGATTCAAACCACTCGGTCAGAAAATATGTCCCAAAATTGCTGCGCTTTCTAATATCGGCAGCATTCCGGGAGCCGACAGGGAATAAACCGGAATGGAGCACAAATGCACCTTTCATATTTTGTGGGGTGGCTCGGAATCTGCACCTCATAGGTGATAAAAAAAAAAAAAAAGGGACTGCGGGTCTGATTCAAATCAGCCGAAGAGACGAGGCACACATCCATCTTAATGCTGCAGAGGAAAGAGAGTGTAGGACATGAGGGAAAGAGTGAGAGAGAGAGAGAGAGAGAGAGAGACCCACACTTCTACTCTGCACTGTAGCAACCATTTATTATTTTTAAGTCAAATTTTATTTCCATCTCGCCGTGAAGCGCTGCCGCATTTAATAGGACCCTTTCAGGGCCATGCATGAAGTTCCGAGCGCCAGAGTCCATTTCTGAGTGTGTGATCACATTCTTTCATGTTGCGAGTGTGTGAGTGATATGTCGCCATGTTTGAACATCTTACGAGACTGCGCAGGAAATCAGGTCCATTTAGTGATAAAAGCTCGTAGATCATAAGTGAAGATCAACATAGGCAACATCACTATCACACACACACACACACACACAGAAGAAAAGAAAATGCACACACATTGAACATGCATAGGTGTGTGTGTGTGTGTGTTCATTTTGTCGTTTGCGCGTTCTTTCTCTCCTTTACCCATGCGTCCCGTTTCCCTTTTGCGTCGAGACAGAAAGCTATGCACCCTGGGCCCGGTGGCGAGAATGCGAAAAAGTGTGTTTGTGTGTGTACATGTTTGTTTGTTTGTTTGTTTGTTTACAGTATTTCCTTTCCCCTCTCTCTTTTTCCCTTGGCAGATCAGAATAATTTCCACTCATCCTCAAAAGGATGGAAAGAGATTTCCACTCCTCCGTCTCCATCAATTTCATAATTTCTAGCACCCTTCTAGCAAAGTTCACCTGCACTGCTGCATCCTCACGGGTTGGAAAACAAAAAACAATATAATTGCGAAAAAAAATAAAATAAAATTTGTTTATCTGGGATTTATCACAAGCCTGACCTGCAGCTTTTGCACCTGGATGTTATTAAAGAAGCGGCGGTGGAAGAGCTTTGAGATGAACTCAAAACGCCACGAGAAAAAGTATCTCTTAAAAGTTCGAGAAATATATAATAACGATACGAGGGAATAAACGGAGCGAAGTGAGCGCATCAAAGGGTCCGGCTGAGCTGCGTCTTTGTGCGCCGAGGACGGTGAGATGTTTCCGCTCGCTTCTCGGCTTCCCTCTGCTTCTCTCGCTCGCAGATTACCAAGACACACTCGAATCCCCAAAAACCCACCCGCTCCCATCCATGCACTTCCTCTGTTTCTCATTTCCAGGTCCTGTCAGGGGAATGCCGGAGCACGGGGGGGGGATGAGGCTTTCGCCCCAATGAAGGGATTTTTCTGCGAGGGACGCAAACCAGAGGAGGAAAAGTAAAGGAGAAGAGAAAAGAGAAGGATTAGGGTTTTAAGTCTCCTCGCCGACTTTTACACCTGTATGTGACGGTAAATCTCGGCGCCGCAAGTATAAAATAAAAGAGCACTCGCAACAAGTTCTACGAATATTTCAAAATAGGTCAGGAAGCAGGAGGCTTACTTTATTTACGACAAATCAACACCAACGACAAATCAACACATACCCATACAATTATATACACACACTTCAACACACACCCAATTCTTTAAATACTCTCTCTGTACACACACACACACACACCTCGCCTCACCCCTATCAAGCGTCCCAGAATTCACAATCACTCGTGCTGTAATGGTCCCAACAGCAAAGCACACACTTTAACACACTAACACTCATTAAATCCCAACACTTCCAGTACTATTCCAGGTACTGCCCGGTCTAGAAACTCCCACATACACCTCAACACCAAATAAAACACTATCAACACCCTCACAACACACTAATGCACGTCTCTACACTGACAAATCCCTAAATACACACCCGTACTCTCAGCCTCAAACACCATGATAACCAATTCCAGAACACTACCAATAACCCCATATTCCAATATTGACCCCCTGAACGACCTTTTTCAACCTTTGATGAGAATCGGCAGCTCGCTATCGCGCCTCGACGAAATGAGTAGCAGGAGTTTAATCAGACGTGGAATCGGATGCTCAGCGTCGCTTTAAAGCCCCGTCGCTGACGCGTAATTGGATAAAAATGAATGCGAGCAATCAAGTTAAACTCTCGTACTAATTTCTACACTTTCTGTGCCTCATGTCCTCCGTAATGAATGCATTAGCGATGCTGCGCGTTGTGTGTAAATCCAATTGTCATTTCCTCTTTAGATTGGTTCACTGTTCCAATTAGCCGAGAGAAATGATCGGAGCATCCGATATAAACACACACACACACACACACACCAGTGGGGTACTGTTTATAGCTGCAATAATCCAAGACATGATATGAAATAGAAACTAACTTTATTCGCTAACTTTTTCAGTAGCTGCCATTAGGGGGCGCCACAGTGGATCATCTTTCGCCATACTACACTGTCCTCTACATCCAGCTCTTTCACCCCAACTATGTCTTCCCTCCTGGGAGGGGGATACCTCTGTGGTTCAGGTGCTGGGATACTGATTGGAAGGTTTGGGGGGGCGGGGCTTAATTTCAAGGTATCGCCAAGGCCATTAAACCTCTGGTGCTCCAGGGGTGCTGCATCATGGCTGACCCCGGCTGTAATGTATATGTGACAAATAAAGGATATACTATTATCTATTCTTCACCACATCCTCGGCCTTCCTCTTTTCCTCCTGCATGGCACCTCCGTCCTCAGTTTTCTTCTCTCCATGTCCCCCATGTCCCTCCGCTGAACATCTCAATCTAGCCTCCCTCACCATGTCTCCACAATGACCTACATGCGCTTTCCCGCTAATAAACTCGTTTCTAATCCTGTCTTTCTGTCCCTCCCAATGAAAGTCTTCAAACATGCCCCTTCCAGCTCCGCCTCCTGTCTTTCTCGACAACGCCGCTGTCTTTAAGCTGTCTTCATCCAGCACGCAGCCCTATCAACTTTCCCTTTACTCGTGCAGATACCCTTCGCAAATCACTCCTGACACTCTTCTCCACCCGCTCCACCACTTCACTTCTCTAACACACCATGCACTCTTGACCCCGGGGTAATCCAACACATCCACCTTCGCCAATGCCGTCCCTCTCCGTCACACGCATGTACTCCACTTGCACCTACTGCCTTTCATTCCCCTTCTCCCCAGCGTGTACCTCCACCTCTCCAGACTCTTCTCAACCCGCTGCTGCCTGGCCTCGTCCGTCCACCTATCCATCACCAAACAGGAAAGGGCTCAGAGCCGACCCTTGATGCACTGAACCGCATTTGATAAAACATCTGCCATTCTTTAATCGCTAAACGAACGGAACGTGTACAAAGTTGAAAGATTTGAGAAGAAGAAACGTCCCCTTGCTTCACTTTTCCAATGAGAAATCCAATGATGCCCCCAGAAGGATGTGACCCAGACTAGAGGCATTTGAGGGTCATGTGAGCTGATTAAGGTCTAATATATCCCGCTTAGCTTCAGTGCTAATTTACAACTGCGTACTTGTTCGTTGTGTATAAGTAGGACTGTCAGGTGGGGCAATAATTGGCCTCGGCGGGTTTTTAAGCGGCGCTCGGGAAAAGTCCCCCCCCCCCCCGACCCGCGGCGAAGTCGAGTCGGGAGAACGCAGGCGGAAAAACGGCGGGCAAAACACGGCGCGAGCAAAAGAAGCCCAGCTCGTCCGATCAGATTACGCCACGATCTGATGATGCTAATTAGCCAGGGCAAATTTGCATTAGCGGATTATGTAACGGGCTGAGAGCCAAGTGGAGCGGTGGGGAATTGGCTAACTAAGCGTGGCACCAGCTAAAGTCACAGCTTTACTGGAACACTGCCCAGGCCACTTTATGCCAATGCGCCAGTGCCCGATCATGCAGAGAAGCCAGAAACATCAATTAGACAGTGGAGGGTAATTGTGTGGGAGGAGGGTTCTAGTGGCACAGGGGACCCCGGTAAATGTCCTTAGGCAGCCTCGTGTCTCTGCTCATTTTAATACTTATCAAACGACATGTCTGTACTCGCTAATGCACTCAGACAGACAGTTAAACCCACAGATTAGGATGATGATGATGATCAAATGAGGCTTTCAGAAAGAAGAAGAAGAAGAAGAAGAAGAGAGAGGGGGGGGGGTTAAAGGGAACAAATGTGGAGAAGACTTTTGGATCGCTTATTTCCCGTAGACGTATCAGGGGTTGAATTTAAGATCAAAACAGAATGTTTTGCAACTTGAAGTACGAGTAACGATTTACACTCCCATAATAAGCCCAGCGTTGTCCTATTACGGGAAAATAATACATGACCGGGCAGTGTGAGGGAGCAGAGGTACTCCGCTGAAAGTTGGTCAAGTTCCAATAATAGCTCGGTGCCTCTTATAGCGCCTCAAAATAAATGTCCACTTATTAAAGAATAACATGGCGCACTTCTTTTAATCTGTTTATAGTTACATTAAACAGCATGGTAGACTAAAACAAAGAAGGACATGTTAAATTATAGCAGCTTGTCAGGCATTCCAGAACCTTTGTCCTTTGTTTTATTTTTTATTTTTTCAGATTAATCTAAGCAATAAAACACTTTAGCGCCTACCGTTGCTTTTATATATATATATATATATATATATATATATATATATATATATATATATATATATAAATAAAAGTACCCCCTGAAGTGTTTCCTAGAACAGTACACACTGATGATACTTATTATTGAGAGAGGTGGTAGCCCAGTGGGTAGAGAGGTGGTAGCCCAGTGGTTAAGGTGTTGGACTCTGGACCAGAAGATCACGGGTTCAAACCCCACCACCACCACCACCAAGCTGCCACTAGTGGGCCCTTGAGCAAGGCCCTTAACCCTCACTTGCTCAGTTGTAAGTCGCTCTGGATAAGGGCGTCTGCCAAATGCCGCAAATGTAAATGTGAATGTATTAGTTCATAAGATGTACAGCAGCCGTGTATTAGTGGATGCCTCATGATCACCCTCGCGTCTCCGTCAATGTTTGCGGATTCGCGTGCAAGGATATACATGTGCTTTTGAAGTTGTACAAGGAGCTCCACGGGACCCATCATGTCAGTTGCATCCAGCAGCTAACAGGAGGGAGGAAGCAGGGGAAAAAAAAGAAACAAAAACGAAGGAAGGAAGGAAGGAAGGAAAAACACAAACCCTTTGCCCTCAACAAGCCCGAGGAAGCTTTAGCTTTCCCTTCTACCCCCATTTCTCTGACAACTCAGTGGGCCCAGAGCGGGACCACATGGTGCATGGATGCCCACTCACGTCAGTCCTCTTCCAGGTCTCTAATTGGTTCCGAGCGAGAATCGGTCCCGTGTAATTCCTGCATATATGTTAATGCTCCCGTCGTAACTTTGTTTCGTGTAACGGCTGCCCAGTGAGAGGCGTTTCTCGAACTGCATTACCTCTTATCAAGTTACAGAGCCCCGCCTTTTCAAATAAGATCAATTTAATTGTCTATAAAAGTCTTTGCATCGCGGTGAACGGCCCCCAGGTTTCTCTTGCTTTATTTATACGCTCCGTTTTCACCGCACAAACCCCCTGCATGTGGCGTGGGGGGGAAGGGGGATTAGGTTTATTCACCTCCTTACGAAGAGGAGGGACCGGAGAGTGAGGAAATTCAAAAGGCTTCAAAATTAGATCAGCGGTTGCAACAATCAATCAAAGGCCAGGCTCCTAGGCAGCGAGGCTCGAGACGAGATGCGAAACGAACCTTTAAAACAGCAGGCTCTTTGGCCCGCACGTTGCTCATCCGCGCAGGGTGGAAGATGACTAACAATGCGTAACTGTGTTTCCACCGCGCTGAGAAAACATTCAGGAAAAGTTCAGGAACGCATGCACGAGGCCACAACCGCCGTCGCATCGCACCCAAACACGCACGATAAACCCCAAATCATGCATAAAGTAAAAAGTAAAAGAAAAGTAGAGAAAAGATTCGCAAGCAGGAAGAAGAAGAAGAAGAAGGAAAAAAAAAAGTAAACTGCACTTGCAATGTGTTTAATTCGGGGGGAAAAAAATCCAAAGCACAAATATAAAGAATGTAATTTTACTGAGTCGCTGTGCTACAGTGTGCACGCATGGCCTTAATTTCAGCCTCACTGCTAGTTAATCCTGTTATTGCGTGTCGGAGTTATTGCGCTTACTACAGCAGTGCACGCTTATCAGAAATAAATACATTAGATTCACTGTAAGAGTAATACAGAGACTTCATAAAAATAAATAAATAAATAAATAAATGAAACTCTAGTAGTGCACATGAAAAAAATTTAGCAAATTCCTACTGAAGAAACTTTATGTAGGGGGGGGGGGGGGGGGATACTTTGTGTCATGCTGTGATAAGAAAATAATCAACACCTATATGGTTTCTGTTGCCACGACCGGTTATTTTCTATAGCGTCGTCGGAAGCTTTTGTTTTAAGCCCTAAACTGAAGATATCGAAGCTCATCTCATTGAATGCACAAGACATATTTTTATACTTTAGCTTTTAGAGGGTTTAGAGGTTTATTAATGGGTGGAAATAGATATGCGGGTGAAAGACCTGCGGGTGGAAATAGATAAGCGGGTGAAAGACCTATACCTCGTCCTGAAACGCTTGAACTAGCACTTCTTCCTCTTTGCACTGTATTGGTTTAAAACGAAACAGTGGTAATTCATTCGTAGAAAGGGACTCGACGCACTTTCCGCTCGGTCAGCATCACAATTGTCCTGGAGGGGTGCTCCAGAGGACAGGACCGTAGAGGCTACCACGGCCTGGGTCGAGTGAGCTCTGGCCCCGAATGGTGTGGGGAGACCAGAGGAAACCTTTTCTTATACGGACCGTAGCACACAAAGATCCAGTCCAACTTTCACCATGTGGCTGTTCTACGTAGGTAAGCACTCAGCACTTGTACTTGACACACCCGCTTGCAACTTTACAGGTCGGAAAAGGAAGTAGACAGGGCGCCTGTATCCTCAAAGGGCGAGGGGTGACAGAGGACACTCTTATCTAGGGTACAGCAAGGCACCAGCCATGCCAGGAGTAATTTCCAGGGGCCACAGAGAGACTAAAGGATCACCTCTTAAGAGGGAAGATGGCATACAAGAGCACTGTCTTGATTCGAAGACATCTTAAAGTCAGAGAGACTTCTTCAGGACCTCAAGCACTACAGCCAGATCCCATGCAGGTACTCTGGGCCACACCAGAGGCCTCAGACTCGCCGTGCCACGGAGCATCAAGTTACGACAACCATGGCCTGCTTGGCTGGCGAGGTTCCACAAAGATGAGACTGCTTGGTGATCTCTCTTCAGAACTCATGGGAGCCGAGCCACATGGGGGAGCATCGGCCAAGCCATGGCATCCAGTCCGAGAGGAGCTCGGTACAGTGCAAAGTCTCACAAACAGATCCACCTGGGCTCTGTAAAAGGAGAGAACCACAGGAGGATCAGACATGCCTATTTGTACAGTTGGCGAGAATGCAGACCCCCCTTCCCCTCCCCGAAGAATAATGTAGGAGACAACCGTTGGTCCAAACAGACCAAGACATGACGGCCTCTCAGGTCTGGGAGGAAGTGCTTTAGAGCACAATGGACAGCCAACATCTCCAGGCAATTTATATGCCATGACATATATGTGAATTTCCCAGCTCTCAACACAGTGCCTTGTGACAGGAAGGTGAGATCTTTCCAGATAGACAAGGCACGAAGAACTTGCTGCGTGACTTTGATTGGCCGAAGCAGTTTGCCCCTGGTCTTCCGGACATAGGTCAGGGGAAAACGGCAGGCTCTGGCACGGAGGGAGCACTCTAGGGCGCAGGTACCGCTCATCCAGCTTAGGCAGACGGGCCTGCACATCCGGTGACCAGGCGATTTCCAATATGGCCACTGGCAAAGTGGTGTTGGAGCTGGAAAGATCGTGGGAATTCATCGCAGACAAGGTCAGACTCCTTGGAGGAAGTTAGGAGCAGCTCTGTGTGCTCCATGTGGGGGAAAGAAACTGCCGCAACCCCAATGAGGAAGGCAAAAGGGGCCAGTCGGTCTCCATTCCCTTCTCCAGATCCATATGCAAACCCCACAAGCTGTGTCTGCAGAAGGCGGCCCAGAACCTTGTGGAGAGGTCATGAGAGCGCGTCCATCAAAAAGTGGTCTCCGGTAGCAGAGAGAGCAATGACATGAGCTCACAACCGGCCCCCTTGATAGCCAGCTTAGCATGCTCAGCTCCCCTACACAAAGCATATGCGTGTCCTTATGCTTGATTGACTGCTTCCTTGAGCTTTCCATCTTTTAAACTTGTTTTTTTCTTTAAGAAAACGTCACACAATCAGATTGAGCGTTTACTGAAAACACACTTGGCCTACGTGTCTTTATACTTCCTGGTTTTGATGTGGTCACCCACCGGGGACTCGCTCTATAAAAAGGGGACGAGATTTAACCAAACGCACTAAAACTGAAGGCTTCTTTCACAAAGGTACACAAAACACCAATCTAATGCACACAAATGAGCTAATTAAGCTCGTCAACAACCATTTCAACTCGTGAAATAACCCGGCGCTAAGTTTATTTAGTATTTTCTAACTTTCTCTACTCAGTCTTTACTCACTTATGACTAAAACAAATGCTTTACCATCCACCCTTTGTTTGTGCGTCTCCGTGTGTTTTGTATATCTATTAGACCACGGAGAACATCACTGCGTGCCTTGGGGGAGCTTTCGCCGCTTCTTCCACGCGCCGTTGAAAAGCGGCCAAATTAAAACCCTGTCCATTAAAATCCCACGTCCGCCTTGAAGACTCCCTTTCTCTGACCTTTTAGCAAAAATTTCCATCAATCTCATTTTACGCACGATTACGGTTTTTAATGAGAGATGAGCCGCATTATTCTCCATAATCTCTACCTCGCTCAATACCGCCTGATAACGGCGGAAGCCTGAATAAGACGGGGAGGGGAAAAAAAATGGCTTTTTTTTTTCGTCAAAAGAAAATTGCACCTGAATGTCAAAAGCAATTTTCTTTTTTTTTTTTTTTTTTTTTTTTTCTTATGAACTTGTTTGCCAAACATCTTGTAAGCCAGAAAAATAGATAAATAAATAAATAAAGTTAATTGTTCATTATATAGACTGGGATTTATCATTGTGATCATGAGTCTCGTTCTTTCTCTCTCCGGGTTTCATTAAACGTTTCATCAACTCCGGATTGATCTGTGTCGACCTTGCATAATTCAGTGTGTTATTTAAAACAGACACTTAATAACGTTCTAATTTGATAGATACAGATGCAATTAGAATGTTTAAAAAAAAAAAAATGTTGGTGCAAGATATTTGATATGAAGAGTTGCAGAAGAAGAAAGTGAAGTTACTTTTTAATTGTTCGCTCGCCGCAAAAAGCGACGGAATAAGGAATGCAAGGAAAAGATAATAGCCAACAGACATCAATAGATGCAGTTGATCATACACCGACAATGACCTGGGTGCTTATGGGTCTTTGCATTATTATGTCAGGGGACCAAGTAGGCACAGATAAAAGCCTTCAACCTCAGCTATCGCTCTCTCAGGAGCAGTGGGTGAAATCCTCTGTAAAGTCCTCGTCTTTGTGTCTAAGCTCGCCGGAGGGGTGGGGCTGATCCCCGCAGCGGCAGCTCTTTTGAATACATATTGCTATGGCTGAGCCCCTAAGACACCGCAGGAGACCCTCAGGCCACTTCCTGTTTATTACACACGTGCTCCTTCTGCCATTTTCTAAGGTCTAGAGGTCCTCTCCACACCCGGATCCCAAGGAGAGGACGGAGAACATGGAGCGTATCACATTTGTTTTGGATTGGCGTTCGGGTGTTTGCGAGACATTTACCCCCCCGCCCCCAAGCGCTCTTCAATTCTCCGCTATGAAGGGTCATTAGGGGCGTTTCCGATTACAATTCTGCGCAAAAAATGTTGCATAAAAATGATGGTAACGGTGTTTCCATTAACCGTATCACGATACTAAAACTTGCGCAGTCATAAAAAAAATGGCGACAGATAGAGGCAAGTTTACGCATTAGGCGTATTTATTTTTAATCGTAGGCGTGTTATACAAGCATTCATCCGTTTAATAAATAATTCAGTCTCATCTTCAGGTACCGCACATACCGTGCCGTCTTTAAAGAATGATCACATGACTTTTCGTGTATATAAAGTGTTTGGGAGTAACTAGTTACACGTAACGCCATTACGTAATTTAATTACCACATAAACGTAAGAGTAATTCGTTACAGTTAAAGCGAAGAAAAGCGTGTAATTAAATTAGAGATACTTTAGATGTTGACGGTTACAAATTACGCACCCCTCACAAGAATTTGATTCTGAAGCGGCTCAGTTAAGATATAATATATATATATATATATATATATATATATATATATATATATATATATATATATATATATATATATATATATATATATCCCCACTTTTTCCAAGCGCCACCTAGTGGCCAAATGAAAAAGTAATCAGATGTAATCGGTTACTTCACTTTTATAAAGTACACTACTTATTTCATTTTGAATAGGGTCATTTGTAATCTGTAACCAATTACATTTCCAAAGTAACCTTCCCAACACTACGTATATATCATTCATTCATTTTCTACCGCTTTATCAGATCTTCCCTCGGGTCACGGGGAGTCTGTGTCTATCTCAGGTGTCTATGGGCATTAAGGCAGGATACACCCTGGATGGAATGCCAACCCATCGCAGGGCACACACACACACTCACACACTCATTCATACACTAGGGACAATTTTCCAAGGTGTCAAGCAACCTACCGTGCATGTTTCTGGACCGGGAGGAAACCGGAGAACCCGGAGGAAAACCCCCTGAGGCACGGGGAGAACACTTGCAAACTCCACACACACATGGCCGAGACGGGAATCGAACCCGGACCCTGGTGGGTGTGAGGCGAACAAAAAAGCACTTCATGCCAGCGTACAAACTTTTTTGCGTTTTTTCACCATTCGATGTGTTTCCATGAAGTGTATTTTCAACTCGCTATTTAAAATGTGCGCGCATTTTGAAGGGTAACGGAAACGCGCCTATTATCGCTATGGTAACTATCGCTGTCATTTTACAATTACAATGCACAGTAGAGAATTATATGTGCACATACTGGACATGATCTGAAATATGACACTATATTGATCTAGCAAAGTTGTTCGTAAAGAGAAATCGAATGGAGTCATGGGTGTCCGGTTCTTTACTCTTCAGGAAAGAGACGTTCACACTTTGAGGTCGCAATAACGTCGCAATAAGCTGCTATTGTCTAATATAACCGAGTACACAAATTCCCTTTTCACTTATATTCCGGTAAATGAAACGTGAATTATCAATGAACTAGATCGTATTCATCGCTGTTTATGGTAGCAACTGTTGCTTGGCTTCACCGTACCACGCTTTTCCTACAAAACTTGTGTAAATGGGGAAGTCAACAAATAAGAGTGTTTTAGTGTAAACTCAAGTGTCTACATAAGCTAGTGCGCATATGAATTAAAGGTAAGACAGAACGCTATGGTTCTCATTTGGAAATAAATGCTAATGAACCCAAGAGACACAAGGGATTTAGGTTGGGGGGGTGGGGGGGGGGGGGGGGGGGGGGTGGGTGGGGGGGGGGGGTATGGGGGGGGGGGGGGGGGGGGGGGGGGATGGGGCAATTAAAGAACGCCTGCAGCAACAATATTGAGGACAAAGGATGCCGTCTCACTAATTAAATTCTGTGGCAGACATCTGCCCTTTCACCCCCCCCCCATCCCTTCCCTTCTCCATTTCCCCGGTGCTCATGAGAGGCAGTCAAACGTTCCCTCTCAACTGTCACTCACTGAAGCTGCTTCACACATAGAGAGCCCGACGCTAACCCATGAGCATTCCACTTCCACAGCTCGGGGTCACCAGGACAGTTCCCTGATCTTCACGAGCAAAGGACGAAGATTCCAGCGCTGATAATAGTGCCGTGATGGGTGTATTTAGAATATC
Organism: Kryptopterus vitreolus; assembly: GCA_030449085.1. Lineage (NCBI taxonomy): Eukaryota > Metazoa > Chordata > Actinopteri > Siluriformes > Siluridae > Kryptopterus > Kryptopterus vitreolus. The sequence continues at coordinate 8,181,781 of JACRUU010000005.1, read as the reverse complement.
GGCTTCTGTAGGAAAGGTTTTATATGTTTATTCCGCGTTTATATCATTTCATTCGCTAACGAGGAGATAACTGTGTTCATTGGTCGGAGAAAAGGGGGAAGTGGGAGTTCAGTGGTTAAGGCAGGTTCAAATACCACAATCACCAAGCTGCCACTAGTGGGCCCTTGAGCAAGGCCCTTAACTCCCAGCTCCCCCAGTCATTAATAATTGCCCAAACCGGTGCATTCCTAGTGCCGATAACAAGCCCGGATAATCCGCAAGGAAGGGCATCCAGTGTAAAACATGTGCCAAACCAAATACACGGGATCATTAAAATACTCTGTGGCGCCCCCTAATGGGACTGGCATTGTAAGGAAAAACTACTGAATTATGCATTTGCATGCCAAAAAAATAAAAAAAACAATAGCTTGGCCCTGACCATATTCTTATTTTTTCTACAAAGAACAACTAGTTTTATACAAATGTTTTATAAAAAAAAAATACAAATACAGTTCTCAATACAATACTTTTACAATTTTACTCAAAATGTAAATGTATACATTTTTCAGAATTCATACTTCCACAGGAACGAGGTCCTTCATCCACCACTGGTTTCTGTATCCGGACCACATTTTATTGTGAAATGTATTTTGGGATTTGCTATACCCAAAGTATTACCCAAGAAAAGTCATCGAAGTCCCCCATATAAAATAAACGAAAATCGCCATAATAATAATAATAATAGGAGCGTGTAATCAACCATAACGTATAAGAGTTCTTTATTTTCACTGGCGAAGTGGCTTTTAAGCAAAGATATTGCTGACCCACTAAAGTAGCTGCTTTAGTGCTCCATGATCGAGCGTTTACACCGTTACGCATATTAATCACTGTGAATGACATAATGTGTACACAAATATCTTATACTTTGAAGATCCAGAATCAGTAAATAAATAAATAAATAAAGACCTCTCTCGGTCTTAACTCTGTTGCACAGAGCTCTTAAAGGTGAGACGCCACCATCAAGAGTGAGTGTGTGTGGTAATGGCTCTGAAGTTAATAAAAAAAAAAAAAAAAAAAAAAGGGGGGGGGGGGGCAGGTAATAGAGTTTTAAATCACTGGCCAAGTTCTTCTCCTCAGACTGGGAGACAGGTTTAGCTAATGAAGTTTGACAGCCCTATTTCAAAGTGACTGCACGCTTAGAGCCCTGTCTGCGTTGCCGCCGGCTCGTCCCCCTCCACCACAGCGGGCCACAGCAAACAGGGAAAGTTTACAGAGAGTAACTACCACCCATTTCCTGCTTATTTAACACCCAATCTCACTTCAAAGCCTGTAATGGCAACAGGATTCGCTCAACATCAAACATGCCAGCGTCTCTGTGCTGCTCTCTCTCTCTTTCTTTCTTTCTTTCTTTCTCTCTTATACATACTGTCCCATCTAATAGTCCAGTGGCACAGTATCCTGTACATTTACCGCACTGGGCAGACGCCCTTATTCAGAGCGACTTACAACGGAGAAATTGAGGGTTAAGGGCCTTTCTCAGGGGCCCACTCGTCGCAGGTGGTGGAGGTAGAATGTGAACCCATGATATTCCGGTCCAGAGGCCAACACCTTAACCACTGGGCTACACCACCTCCCTGTACCATCAGCAGTGTCGGGGAGTAACTAGTTACATGTAACGACGTTAAATAATTTAATGACAAAATAAACGTAACAGTAATTCGTTACAGTTACTGAGAAAGAGTTTCGAAAAATAGAACGGATTACCCCCCCACCCCTACCCCCCCCACCCCCCCCCCCCCCCCCGAGGGTCAGAAAACGTTTTATTTTTTTTTTCTTAGAACATTAACTTAAAGCACCACCTAGTGGACAAATGAAATAAATCAAAAGAGTAATCCGTTACTTTACTTTTATAAAGTCATTGGAAAGTTACACATTTACATTTGCAGCATTTGGCAGACGCCCTTATCCAGAGCGACTTACAACTCAGCAATTGAGGGTTAAGGGCCTTGCTCAAGGGCCCACTATTCAAATTAAATTTTTATTAGTCACATACACAGTACGATATGCAGTGAAATGCTTAGGCAACTGCCCTGACCATAAAACAAGACTATTAAAGGAATGATATAAAATCAAAAAATATAAATACAAATATAAAATAGAGACTTTAGAGAGGAAAAAAAAAGAAAGAGAAATCTGTCTGTACAATAAGAGAACGGAATGTCCAAGTTTGTGCAAATATGCGGATGTGCAGCAGAGTGACATTTAAAGTAAGTGTCTTGTGTGCGTATTTAAGTGTCTTGTGTGCATTATGTCCATGAAAGAAATAAGAGTATCTCTATCGTACCTAATGCACTCAATAGTGATGAATTTGCCGGTTTGAAGGTGCTGGAAATTAAATTAAAGGACAAAAACAAAGTAACGTAGGTCGGAGCCGTCGCGACGGCAGCCGACCTCACCGCCGCCATCCTGGAACCTAGTGGCAGATTGGTGGTGGTGGAGTTTGAACCCATGATCTTCCGGTCCAGAGTCCAACACCTTATTACATGTCGAACAGCATTTTGTAATCGATAATTTATTACGTCACACTCATCGCTTCATCTGTGTACTAAAGATTCAGCACTAAATACGCTCGAAAACTATGATTGGTGACTGTAAGCGTCAGAGTGACGTGAACCTGAAAAGAGGGAAAACTGCATTGCGGCTGAGGGAACGATTGTTTATATCTTCGGACAGAACAAGTAAACAAGTTTGTTTTCACAGATTGCATTAATAATTGGACAAAATGTCATTCATTGGGTTCAACATTGTTAGAATGCTTTATTATTAGAATTTTCTCATAAACATGAGAAAACTTTTTTTTTCCCAAAATATAAATAAGTACCGTAAATAACCGGAAAAAGTACCGGACTATAGAGCGCACCTGGATATAAGCCGCATCTGCTCTATTTAAAAAAAAAACCCAAAAAATTCATAAATAAGCCGCACCTGCATACAAGCCGCATCCGCTTTTGAATTGTAAATGTACATGTATGTACCTAAATAGATCCTTTCCTAACCTGTATTTTAACACGGTGTAACGGTGGACGCTGCACAGAGACGCGGAGATCCGGAATTCATACAAAACAGGATTTATTAGAATAAAGAACTCAGGAGACGCCGCTCATACGGAGCGGCCAGACAGGCTAGGGAGCCTTGCGCTCTGCGCGCCGTGGTACCGGGAGTACCGGAGAGCAGGAGTCCGGGAATCGGGAACAGACAAAGGTTAGGCATAAACATATATCGAGCGTCCGTGTCCGCGACACTAGGTATGTGCTACGAGCCCGGACGGGGACTGTAGGGAGAACCGGGCTTATATCGGGAGAGGGAAAATCAAGAAAAACTTTGGCTGATTTGTGCGTGTGTGTGTGTGTGTGTGTGTGTGTGTGTGTGTGTGTGTGTGTGTGGGGAAAAGAGCAGGGGAGGAGAGAGAGCACTGAGCAGAAACTTTGCTGATTAAAACGGGACAGAACCAAGAGAAAATAAGCGCTATTTACAGTATTTACCTTCATTTCTCCTGTGTGTGAAATCACGTCACCTTAACCTTGTAAAGATAGAGTTTGTCCTCCTTCTATCCGCTTCTACCCACTTATATCTGCTAAAGAGGAACTAGCGCATTCTTCTTCTTTGCATTTATTTTGTGTTAGTTTTGATTCTAATTCCGGTTAGAGCCCCTAGCGGTCGGGAAAAAATCTGCAGAATAGCCGCACCTTATTATTAGCCGCATGGTTCAAAACCTAGGAAAAAAGTAGCGGCTTATAGTCCAGAATTTACGGTAAACAAAAAACTTAACATAAAAACATAAAAAAAAAAACGTATTCATACATTAGTGATAAATGGCCGAAAATCCCCTTTAAAGCGTCCTTGATTATACAGATATCGTTTCAAAAGAGAGAATCAAAACGACGTCACTTTGAGTCCTCTAAGGGATCGATCGGGGGTACTCGAGTCGCTCCAGGTTGTCCCAAATGTTTTTCCCGTGTAAAAACCCGGCCCTCCGACATTTTCGTTCCAAAAAACGAACTTTCTGGGCTCGGAGTTAGAACACGAGGTGCTGTTAATTTGCAACATATGCCGAGAGCGGAGGAGTTAAGATAGATGAAGAGGGGAAAGAGAGCGAGAGAACGGATAGAGAATGATGAGTCCCTGCTCTCTAATATTCCTCAGTATTCCCTCCTCCCCACCAAGGCTAGAGCCCTACTAACCCCACCCCCCAAAGCCCTAATTCCCCCCCCCCCCCCCCCAACTTTTCCTCCGGTCTTGTCTTGTTTTATACGCTTCCAAGATGACCTGGAACTAATGCGCTGCTTATTTCCCCCCTGAAGATCCCATATGGGCCGTACAGCTCACGCAACCTGTCTTCATCCGCACACAGGTGGAGAGGTGATGGAGTGGGGGAGGAAAAGTGAGAGACGAAGAGGGGAGGAAGAATTCCTCGTTGCGTTTATCGGAAAAAAAAAAAATGAATTTTTTTTTCCACTTTCCGTTTAATGGCTTACTCGCGTCCGGCGAACCCCACCGTCTTCTGACGTAGGACAAACGGCTCGGATCGGAGGATTAAATAAACAGGACATAAACTCGTTCATTTATTCATCTTCTATCGCTTTATCCGTTCTTCCCTCGGGTCACGGGGAGTCTGTGTCTATCTCAGGATACACCCTGGATGGAATGCCAACCCATCGCAGGGCAAACACACACACACACCACACACACACACACACACACTTACACACATTCATCACACACTAGGGACAATTTTTCCAAGGTGCCAATCAACCTGCATGTTTTTGGACTGGGAGGAAACCGGAGAACCCGGAGAAAAACCCCCTGAGGCACGGGGAGAACATGCAAACTCCACACACACATGGTAACACATGGTCGAGACGGGAATCGAACCCTGGACCCTGGCAGTGTGAGGCGAACGTGCTAACCACTAAACCCCTTAGAGAGTAAACTGATTTACTTAATGGCTGGAGTTAACTAGTGTCCCTCTGGTACAACAGGTAGCACCAAGCAACATTTGGCATCATGATTAGCTTCCTTTGAGAAAGTCAATGATAGATACATCCTGCATTGATTTAAGCGCCCCCGCCCCCAGAGTTATTGTTGGTGGGCAGGACAGACAAGCTGAGATGATTTCCAACAGACTGGCCAAGTCAGTTTCAATAAAGACTGACAGCACCTGCCAGGGTTCCTAATGCATGCTCTTTCAACAGTCCACCAGCGATTGCCTCGGTTTGTGTACCATGATAAAAAGTTCCCCATGCACACTCTGTAGGAACACAGGAAGAGAGGGGGGGGGGGGCTTTGATGTAGAGACACCAGGGATACAGGCTTCCAACTACCAAGGGTGTCTGCGAAGGAAGGGAAGTCTTTTTTTTTTTTACTTTCCTCCTGAAGATCTCCTCTGTAAATAAAATATCAAGGCTTTGAGACAATCCTGAGACCGTCCCATGTCTCCAAGTGTGGGGTACCAGTGCAAACCATCTCGCCAGAGCAAAGTGGGGCACCATTACCTGTTTCAACACCAGTGCTTTAATGAGATTCCCCCCCACCCCCCAACATCTCAAACCGCTAGCCCCCTAGCCCCTCATCACCCCCGCCATGTCCCTGCGAAAGGTGCTCGCTGTAATCTGACTTCATTTTCTGCCTCTTTAACCGGCCTCAATTTAACCGGGACCAATGTATTTAAACGGTTGTGCCTTTGACAGATGCTCAGTTCAAATTATTCCTAACTGGAAATTTGCTGGAGCGATATTAAATATCCTCAAGGCCGAGGCTGCCTAAAGAGAACGGGCGATATCAAAAGCGAGAACACTTCAAACTAAAAAAAAAAAAAAAAAAAAAAAAAACGAAAAATAATGACCCCTGCGTACCTCCAGGGAGGGGGGGGGGGGGGGGGGGGGGTTGTGGGACGACGCTAACGCAGTCCTTCTGTCTTCAGATCCTGGTCCACCAACATTCTGGTCCTTTACATGTAGATTACGGACGCTCCCTCGGCTCCGATCTTTAACGCCGAATAGCGAATGAGATGCATTTTGCAATCAGACGCCTGCGCTCTAATCTATTCGCAAGTCATTTTCACCTTGTCAAGTCTAGACATTATCACTTTCTCGTGTGCCACAGTGTCCGCGCGGCGTAGCTGTATTCCCGGGGTACTGACCCGAGAGTGCCCTGTGGGTTCCTCTTCTCGCCCTCGCCACCACCCACTTCTCTCTCTCCCTCTCCCATCTGAGACTTTCAAACCAGCTGTGCTGACAAAAATGATGCTCCATCCCCACCACGAGGCCGCCGGGAGATTCGCACCCTGCCGTTTGCATACGGAGAAGTCGAATCGCAGCTGGCAACACTCAGTCCGGCACCCTGATCTAAGCCGACAGGAGTCATTAAGTCATAAAACCGCACACACACTCCCACACTCCAGATGAGCTCGAGGTTTGGCATGGCGGCCTAGCTGCCGCTCAGGAATATAAGGGTTACCTTCTGCCCTTCTGACGGATTGCTTAAAGCTGGACGACGCGAGCGCTAACCCGAGTAAATGAAGACCATATACGCCACATCGAGATCGCTCTTCGATTCACGGCCATAAACTTCCAAAGTTACTATTCATCTCCGTCTAGTACCTAGAAATCAACGTTACTTATCGAGGATCCGACGGGAAACATGCGACGTGATGTTAAGGATCGTATCCCAAAGCTAAGATACATTCGCATAAGTCTATTCCTTTGCCAAGAAAACAACAAATCTGATTAAATAAATAAACCCACAAAACAAACTGATATAAGACAGCAGGCCTTACAGTTACAGTTTACATGTATATAAACTTGCCATATCAAACTGGAACACAGTAGGAACATTTCTGAAATACTACAAGTAAAATGAATGGGCACTATGTACTGTGACATGCTACAGTATATTCCGTTCTCGCTCCAGTGAGGTGACTAGGCCTCCGCTATGTTGTTTTTTTTTTTCCTTCAAGCCATGGGGTTAAACAAAAAGCAAATGTTGAGCAAGGTTTCTCTGAACTTGTGCCGGGCTTTGAAAAACAAAACCTACGTTTTTCGCGCCCAGGCCCGTTTCCACCGTTTTGCAAGTCAAATTCAAATGTCTTTGTGCATCAGCGCTGGTAAGTCATGACTGATGGTTTGATCCCAGAGATGGACTGGTGTTCGGGAACGACCCAGAGAAGCTAAAGACTAGAAAAGCCATTATTATGGACTATATCCAAAGAGTCCAACCATAGTAAGTAAATAGCTGAAATGGGTTTTGCACAAAAGACACTTCATGGACTGGAATCTTTTACATATGTGCATATGCATATATATATATATATATGTGTGTGTGTGTGTGTGTGTGTGTGTGTGTGTGTGTGTGTGTGTGTGTATATATATATATATATATATATATATATATATATATATAGTATATATATATATATATATATATATATATATATATATCTATATATCTATATATATAGATATAGATATATACATATACATATATACATATATATATCTATATATATATATATCTATATATACGCACACACACCCAAATATGTGTATGTATATACACATATACATATATACATATATACATAGGTATATGTGTATGTATATACACATATACATTATATACATATATACATATATATATATATATATATATATATATATATATCTATATATATATATATATATATATATATATATCTGTGTGTGTGTGTGTGTGTGTGTGTGAAATAAAATTCCCATTCACACAAATAGCTGTTGCAAAAATAAAACCTCTACTCCAAAATAGTTGGACTGTTAGAATGTTAGAAAAATAGTTAAGTTATCAAACACTTCAAATTGGATAAAATACGATCATTTTCAATGTTTTACTTCCGTGTGTGTCCAAAAAGTTATGACAGGAGCAACAAAAGGCTGTGAATTGTTACTGGGAACAGGTTAGTAACATGACTGTGTGTGGGGGGGAAGAAATCTTCTGTGCCCAAGAGACAAGAGTGAAAATGAATGCCTACGATCTTGTGGCGCTCGGGTGGGACTGCATTCAGATCAGATCTGATTGCGTAATGGAAATCACTGCATGGGTTCAGGAACAGCCAGTGTCGTGCAGAAATGCAGGTTAACGCTCCATCATGCAGAGAAGAAAGGTGAAGATGATTCAGGAACTCCGTCCTTTTCAGGGAATGCCTTGTTTATATCGAGAAGCCAATGCGAAACTGCGCACTGCATATTAGACCAGCATATGGGTTTGTTGTATAAGAGGCTGCTCGGGCCTGTCTGCAGCGCAGACCTTTCACAAGTTCACAACAAATAATAATAATAATAATAATAATAATAATAATAATAATAATAAAGCAGACTATGGATTAGTATCCTATATCAGCCATAAACAACACTTTTCAGCCAAAATGTTAGCAATTAATGTACTCATTACAGTTTTGTTAAAAGAAGAAGGGATGATAAACAGAGGTAAGCATGTGCGATATATTACAGCCATCATTTTAGGATTACCTTATATCAAATTGCTAATTTCATCCGTTTAAATAAATGAATTGTATTCCATGTTCATTCATTCATTCATTCATTCATCTTCTACCGCTATATCCGATATCGGGGAGTCTGTGCCTATCTCCGGCGTCTATGGGCATTAAGGCAGGATACATCCTGGATGGAATGCCAACCCATCGCAGGACACACACACACACACTCACATTCACACACAGATTTATACACTAGGGACAATTTTCCAAGGTGCCAATCAACCTACCATGTGCATGTTTTTTTTTGACCGGGGAGGAAACCGGAGAACCCGGAGAAAAATCCCTTGAGGCACGGGGAGAACATACAAAATCCACACAAACACACACACACACACACATTGCCGAGGAGGGAATTGAACCCCAACCCTGCAGGTGTGAGGCGAACGTGCTAACCACTAAACCACCGTGCCCTTTGTTCCATGTTCTATTGTGAAAATTCATAGTGAAGTCATAAGAGGCATAAAACACCAACGTGTTTCACATTTGCATTTTCCCAATCTTTACTCGTATATTTGGAAAAAGCATACTTTTAATGTCATATACACTTTGTAAAAATTCCTGGTCCATTCTGCATCACGTTTGACCAAATTCTTGCCGTCGGATTTGTTAGGCCCTAACAAAGAAGCTAACAAGGGTAAAAGATAAATGACTAATTCCAGGAGAAGGATGAGCCTGCTACACTACATCTCTCTCTTTCTACAATATCGCTCTCTCTCTCTCTCTCTCTCTCTAACGCTATTTTTAAAAATGTACAGACCTGAATAACGATGACTTCTCCTCTGAAATATTACAGTGTTATTAATTACACAGAACATGCTTGACTCAGAAATAAATGTCCTTCCTGCCTGATGTATATTCCTTTTAAACACCATCACTGGATCTTCTTTCTTATACGTCCTGTGCACTGTAGCGTGCGCTTAACCAGTATTTGTTTAACGACAAAGACATCGATGCAAAATGAATAAATTTATCTTCATACACGTTCTGTTTCTGTGGACCAGATTAAAGCTTCGTCTGTGTAATTTGTATTATGGTTAGAAAAAAAAAGTGCATATCTTAAAGGCAAAGTTTGAGCATTGATGTAAAAAGTTCATTTATACAAAAGAACGCAAAATAAAGCATAGAATGCAGTGAGTAAATAACATGTAGTACAACGTGGATTGACTAATGAACCCATTTCAATCTAACGACAATCTATATTTCAAGTAACGGAATACACGAGAAGCCGAAACATAGTAATTATAAAGATTTTAAAGAGACATTTTTATAGCTTTAAAGTGGTTAGCTTTAAAGAATCCGGGTTCGATTCCCGTCTCGGCCATGTGTGTTTGGAGTTTGTGCATGTTCTCCCCGTGCCTCAGGGGTTTTTCTCTCCGGGTTCTCCGGTTTCCTCCCCGGTCCAAAAACATGCACGGTAGGTTGATTGGCACCTTGGAAAATTGTCCCTAGTGTATGAATGTGTGTGTGTGTGTGTCCTGTGATGGGTTGCCATTCCATCCAGGGTATATCCTGCCTTAATGCCCATAGACGCCTGAGATAGGCACAGGCTCCCCGTGACCCGAGGGAAGATCGGATAAAGCGGTAGAAGATGAATGAAAAAAAAAAAGTGGTTGTGGTGTTTAGCACTTGTCCCGAAGGCATCCAAAAAAAAAAAAAAAAAAAAAAAAAGGCGAGACGTAAACCTTGCGAGTGCTGACCCGGAACGCTCTTCCCCGTGGCCCGAGCGAATCTTGTTCTAATTTCTGCCATGGCTTTTTATTCCCTCCATCTGCTGCCTTCATGCTTGCATGCTTGCTTTCCCGTCCGCTCTGCACATTCTTCATAAATTCAGTAGCTTCCTTCTTCTACATTTGTAAAACTCTGTTGACTGTGGAAAGGCTCCATGTTTACTTTGAATCCCCGGCCGTCCGAAGGCCGCCTCTAATCACCTCCAGCTGTTCGCTTCTCTCGTGCTTTCGTTGGACGGCTCTTTCAAACACACAGGCCTTATTTTCAATGTAAATGATAGATTTGTAACAGACTAAATAGAAAGTCAGCTTGTTATTGCAAGCAATATTGCATGGCTTACTGTAATAATGATATTTTAGAGTTGACCCCCCCCCCTCCTCCTCCTGTTAATTATTCCTCTCTGTCTCTTTTTCTCTCAGGACTAGATGCCAGCCATTTTTTTGCTTTGTTTTTCGGCTGTTTTTTTTCCCCACCTCTTGTCAGTTTGGTGAATAGTGAGGATAAACTGTGCCGTGGTGCTTCGAAGGACTCTAAACAGAGTCTAATAAAAGGTTATAAGCTAACACACTTAAGCTTGACATGGCAGTGGATTGCTGAACGGTCTGTCTTATCTCTTGCCAACACCATGAGGGCGCACACACACACACACACACACACACACACACGCACGCGTGTACACACATGCACACACCCCAACGCACCTGCTTTTAAACCCACTTTGGGATCATCACCAACATGAAAATGCAAGAAAGAAAGAAAAAAAGAGAGAGAGAACGATTGGCTTTATTGCGTTTCTCAATTGATTTGGGCATTTCACATAAATATTAACATTCTTGTTGCTATGTGATTATCTTTTGCAGTTTTCTTGGAAGAACATGAAAAACGCTCGTCAATTCCAATTGCAAACCATTTGAAGGCATTCGAAGAATTTACTAGCCAAACCCTCCAACCAATCATCATCTTTTCCATATTTTTTGCACTTGTCTCGTCTCATCAATTGCTTTTTTTATTATATGGCTTATTTCTAAAGTTAAATGTGTTCTGTCTTGAATAACTGACGTTCTTAACGCAGTATATTATACAGTACATCGCTGCCATAGAGTGTTATATGAAACGCGCATGCAGAACAACAAGGAGTCCTGTTATTGGAAAATAATCAATGGTATTATGGTGTCAGGGGACACGGTGGCTTAGTGGTTAGCATGTTCGCCTCACACCGCCAGGGTCCGGGTTCGATTCCCGTCTCGGCCATGTGTGTGTGGAGTTTGCATGTTCTCCCTGTACCTCAGGGGGTTTTTCTCCCGGTTCTCCGGTTTCCCTCCCGGTCCAAAAAGCATGCACGGTAGGTTGATTGGCACCTTGGAAAATTGTCCCTAGTGTATGAATGTGTGTGTGTGTGTGTGTCCTGCGATGGTTTGGAATTCCAACCAGGGTGTATCCTGCCTTAATGCCCATAGACGCCAGAGATGGACACAGACTTCCGTGACCCGAGGGAAGATCGGATAAAGCGGTAGAAGATGAATGAGTGAATTATGGTGTCATGAAGGAGATTTTCTCTTATTACTGTTTTTTGCTTGTTTTCCAAAAAAAACCAGAACAACAGTTTTATTAAACTGTTAACTGTTAAACTCTTAAACCATAAAAAATGTGCATTTATGGTGAAGCACGGTTACTATATATAGAGTTGCCCCGCCTCTCTCCTTTTTCTGTATTTGGATATTTTTTTATCTTGTCCAAATGTTGATGCCCCGAAACGTCATAATATCAAGGTCACAGTTTGTACTTGACACTTAAACAGCATTACTCTTTTATGAAGGAAAATGGAGAGCGCACAGGAGAGGGAAAAACTCTTTTTTAAAAAATAAATAAATAAATAGAAAGTCAGTTGTTTCTGCCTGAGGACTGTGTCCTCTCACCTGCACTGTTTGGCAGCCAGTGGAACGACAAATTTTACACAGTCTGCTTCTCGAATTGGCATTCTGGCCTAGGGTGACTGACTGAGGGTAATCGAATTAAAGCACGCCCAAAAAAAAAAAAAAATAACGCTGAGAGGAAATCAGGGCAGTTAAAAATCTTTGCCAGAAAGAGAGAGAGATATGAAACTCTTTTGCATCTGTTTGGCCGCTGTGTCAGAATGTAAGAACGCTGGGAATAGTTAACAAACGATGAATATAAATGTAGTAAAAGTGTACGGCGGTGCCGCGGCTCATGTCATGAAAATGTGACTGAAACCGACGTTAGCCAGAGCAAATTATCCCATTAATTATCCCAATTATATCCGTTCCTCACCCTATACCACTTTATTTGACTATTTTTGCTCAATTACATTGCTATTAAATAAAAAAAAATCTCTGTATACGGTACTTTAAATACCCTATACTGTATATACACTACTATAAAGTAAATATAAGCACTAAATAGCACACTTTATTGTTCACACATGGATGTCTGATTATACAATAAATGTGCGCTTGAATGATCAAGTGTCCAACAGACTTTAACTTGAGAAAACGTCGTTATCCGGGACAAAATTTCGGTCGACGTTAACCGAAAACGACGTTAGCACAAACAGAGGTTAGCCGACACACCACTGTAATAGCAAAAAAAAAAAACCCCAAACAAAAGCAACAGCAAAGTTAAGAATCGGGAATGGGAATTCTGGCGTTGTGAAAAATTCCAAAGCGATGACCTGCTTTATGTGACATCCATTAATCTTTAATGCACTGCCTTTTAACCCCGGACACAACAGATGTCCCTGAGATGTTAAAGCGGTCTGGATGATGTTATATACATGATAAGGATTAGAAGAACTTTCAGATTATTAAAAAAATGATTAAATGTCTGTTTCCACTGCTGACAAAGTATTCAATATAAAAAAAAAGACAAAAAAAAAAGCCAGACAATGTTCTAATTAACATCAACAGCTCGGGATGTAAAAATCCGCTTTCCTCCTGCCGCTATTTTAATTGTCCTTACGCCGTTACGTGTTTATTTTTGGCAGCACAGAGTCTGGATTCAGACAGCGTCTGTGACACACACATACTCACCTTTTGTACCATCAGCACTAGCAACCAGCAGTGATTAATTGCTGGCCTGGAAGATATAAATACGCCTTTCAGCCGGAGACGGTCTGAGTAAGCCCTTCAGGCCAAGGCTCTTCACATCACAGTGGGGCACTTTTCATTTTCACCGCCTGTAAACTAATTCAAACAAGACCTCACCACTGCAGGCCTGGACCAGAGAGACGTATAGAGAATAACATAGAAAGAGTCTTTTTGAGAAACCTATGAATCACATTTGCGGGTTTTCAGCATGAGAAGAGAGATTTTAGCAATTTTAGGCAGATAAGTAGTAGGTAAAGTATCACATCGATTGACTTGTATTGTTGTATTATTATCCTTCTGGTTCAATTAGTGCTTATTTATTATTTGCTGTCAGCGTGAATTCCTAGCGATGCGATGCGATGCGACATAAATAGACGGAAACTAATAATACTTATATTATATATATATATAAGGTATATTAAGGATATTATATATATATAGATATATATATATAGATATATAGAGTGATAGAGAGATATATAAGAGATTATATCATATAGATATATATATTAGAGAAGAGATATATATCTAGATATATATCTAGAAAGAGTATATAATATATTATTATAGAGATATATAGATATATACTTATATAGAATAATATATATATATATATATATTATATCATAGTATATATGAGATATATATATATATATAATAGTATATAATTATATATATATATATATCTATATACTATCTATATATATATATATATATATATATATATCTCTTATATATCTCTATTCTATATATAGTCTCCTCTCTCTCCTCTCCTATAGTCTCCGGGGATATATATCTCTACTATATCTATATATCTATCTCCTATATACTATATATCTATATATATATATATATATATATATATATATATATATCTTATTTATTTATTTATTTATTTATTCCCCCCCCCCAGAAGAAAGAAAAAACTATGCCATACCCACAAATGCCAAAGTTAGAGGTCTTTACACAACCAAAAAATAAAAAGTGACAAATAAAAGCTATATATAAAGGACTAGTGTGAATAGTTCATAGAAAAGTATTAAAGTAGGATGTAAAAAAGTTTGGTAGGGAGCGAAACATGAATATAGCAGTGTGCAGTGGAAAAGTAATACAGTGGTACAAATTCTTAGACTAGAGCCATAGCTTGAAGCTTGAGTGTGTGTGTGTTTGTGTATATGTGTGTGTGTGTGTGTGTGTGTGTGTGTGTGTGTGTGTGTGTGTTTTGTGCATGTGTCGGACATGCTGATCCCATCACTCCTCCTTGTCTCTCAAACAAAGTAGGCCATGAAGCGCCTGCAGTGTTCTTCTCCGTAGAGAGCATTTGTGGTCTGAACATGAGTGCTTCATGTCCACTCTAAAAACCGCAGGGCCTCACGGATTCTATGTAATGCCTTTACACACGTATCAGTTTCATCTCCGGGCACAGATCTAAATATAAATGGCAAGCGCCCAACTCTATATGGGTTTGGGAAGGGCGGGTTGAACAGGAATGCCCCTGTAACCATGTGGACCACGAGAGACTTCCTTAAGGTCTAAGAATAACAGAAAGTGTCTCTGCAAAGCAGCACAAACGCAGCGGGTCGGCGTCGTTCCGATGATGGTGCTCAACAAGAAGCAACGTTTCAGGCCAATAAAATGTCAGTAATGCAAGAAAAATGCTATAATGAGTCAAGATGGAAAGAAAGAAAGAAAGAAAGAAAGAAAGGACTGTAGTTCTATTTAATGCCTTATTATTATTCCATCTGTACTGTTTATTAAGGAAGACTTTAGTCTCAGTACTTTGTTGCCTGTACAGGTAAAGCTGTATTGTGTGTGTGTGTGTGTGTGTGTGTGTGTGTGTGTGTGTGTGTGTGTGTGTGTGTGTGCTTTAATTTTCTCAAATATTTGAGAGAAACCATATTTGCTGACATCTGGCCACAAGGTTCAGGATCATATTGACTTTCCCCTCTTTTGTGTATGCGCGGAAACAGTTTTCCTAGATATGGTTTTTGGCGGGGGGGGGGGGGGGGGGGGGGGGGTTGGGGGGTAGTCCAAGCTCATCTTTTATAATCAGCGCTGGTTGCTATACATCATTCCCGTATATGAGCGTTTTAATAGCTTGCTAGTAATTTTACACCTCGGCTTCCAGTGGCGTCCTACCTGAATCAATCCACCTTTTAATAGCATCATAGTGACAAGCCCGCTATGGAAACCATCAATAATAAACAGTGCTACATCACAGGCCAGTATCACGTGCAGGGAGAATGAATGACATTACTAAAAAAAACAAGTAGCGGACCATGCATTTCACACCGAGGCCTTCAGTAGTGCTCCGTCTGAATTGATGGTTATAAAAAGCATCTTAATATGCAGAAATGCAGTATAAAGGGCCATTGCCGTTGCTGTAGACACAATAAATGCCTGTACTGAATAAACAAACCAGGGGCGAACTACTGCAGCTCCAGCCGTGACCCACATAAGCAACATCAATAATAAACTCGCATTATTATTTAAGAAAACAGCAGCATTTTACTCACCAACAAATCGGATTGTTTGTAAACAAAATCCATCCTCCTCTCTTTCCGCAAAAGCAGTTTCTAACGTGTAAGAGGAGAAACAAATCCTCTTCCTGGTCGTGACAGGCGGAGCTTCCGAGTTTCCAAACTTTCTTAACAATGTCCGGCTTTTCTTGAAAAGTCAGACTTGAAAATGGCCTTGAAAGTAAATCCGCCATTTAATCTGTTTTTTTTCTTCTCCTTCCCCCATTAGGGGGCGACAAAAATAGCAAAATTGGACCCGATCTAGACTATCCAATCAACGGCTCTGTATACGGTGACGTCACCATACACCTGCTAGAGGACGCTGGTGACACCAACTAGAAATCTAATTGGTTGAAGCTTCAGTTTCATTAACATTTATTCTGTGTTAGAGGTGCTGCAGAATGGATTGTGAAGGCCTACGGGACAGACTTCTCTGACTTTAACTCTGCCTGGCAACAAATGATGGCTGAAATGTGATTGGTTAAATGAAAATACTTTAATTGGGGAAAATACATGAAAATACATGTCTGGAAGCTGCACAAGCATCGGAAAAGCAACGACATTTGCTTATGGCGGATATGAAATTAAGCGAATAGACCATTTGGAATTATTGAATAAGTACTGATGGACAAAATATAAGTAATAACAGTTTGTGATACAGATATTTCTTAGGCCAGCAGAGAAGGCCTTGCAGGCCCTGACGGCCCACCATTGCTAAAAATAGATCCAGAATTAACACAATTCAATACCTTTCCTTTGACAGCAGGCTACAGCTACACCACTGGGGGTTCTGGGGGTTATTGGGATTGTAAATGAAGGCAAATTAGTCCGAATCTCGGTAATGTATTTGCAAGTATATTCGCAACCAAATCACTTTCTTCTCCTCTATCAGCCATTGAGCAATAAAAAAAAAAGAGCACCGTCAAACCCAAATAGATCATCAGGTCAGTTTCACCCTGACAAATGAAAATAACGGCGCTCAGATCCGACACCTCCCTGTGCTTCGGCTTGGAATTGGCCCTTTTGAGCGATTTGGGACACAAATACTGCTCGGCCAGATTACTCATGGAACCTGCGTATCCGGGGGCCACGAAATATCCAGCCTGGCTACCGCCCTAGGACGCCAAATTAAGATGACGGTCCTGTCACCTCCTTGGGCTTTGAGCGGCCCTACCGAGTGTTCTCTTGCTGTTGATATGTGGCGGTATTTATTTGTAATAAGCAACAGATTTTTTTTTATGTCCTGATACTTCAAACTAAAGTGGGGGCACTTTCTTTTACACACAATTTTATTAGCATTAAATACAGGCTTTAGAAACACGCCTCTTGGCCCCGAACCAAATCCTTTCTGGATATTAGCACTCACCTTCTAACGCATCTGCTTCCTGTTTACTTTCCAATAACACATCCATTTTCATTCGCACACACACACACACACACACACACACTTTTTTTTCCTCTCTTTCGCTCTCTCACTCCCTCTTTCTACCTCAATTCTATATCAGTTTGGGTTTTTTGATGAAAATAAATAATAATAATAATAATTTTTACTTCCACCACAGTTAAATGAACGATCAATGGATTGGCTTCCTTTGCAATGTAAGCCTTCTTGCAAGCTATCTTTTAATCATCCTTCCTCTTTTAATCATCCGAAAGTAGATTCAACCTTCATTACTTCACTCTGCCTCACACATCTGATGAGGGGAAAAAAAAAAAAGAAATAAAAAAAATTCCTCCATAAGTGACAGAAAGTCCCACACTTCATTTAAATTGTTCATTCCTCTCGACTTTAACGCAGCATTCCCAAGGAAGCAGAAGAGCCGGAATCTGGGCAGAGATATGGCCGCCGGCGTTTTTTTATTTTTTTTTTCCCCTCCTGCCCATTCTTCTCACTCTGCTGTGGCTTTTTATTAATTTTATTTAATTATCCCGAGAACCTCTTTTTACACCGTGCCATGGCTGCCAGTGCCTCCCAAAGTGTTCACTGTGTAATTTAATAAAACCCCATTTAAGAGGGAATTTGATTAAAAAATTAAGCTGCCATGATTACCCCCTACTCCTCAGGACGAGATCTAATATTTCACATTATGAACATGTCGGGCAGAAATTATCACCGCAGGACAAATTAATACCTCCTATAGAAATGCTGCGATGACAGGAGTCATGCGGAGTGAAAAAACCTCGCTCTCCTGGCAGGGATCGCTTTGAAACACAGGGCATTTTATTTGCAATTCGGCAGAAGTGTTTTTAAAAGACCTACTTGTGCACGCTTATGCAAATGAACACCAATATTGTTAGAATTAATCAATTAGAATGAATAAATTAAAGTTTATATAATCAGTTAAGGAGAGGCACGGTGGCGTAGTGGTTAGCACATTCGCCTCACACCGCCAGGATCCGGGTTCGATTCCCTGGTCTCGGCCATGTGTGTGTGTGGAGTTTTGCATGTTCTCCCCGTGCCTCAAGGAGGTTTTTTCTCCGGGTTCTCCGGTTTCCTCCCCCCGGTCCAAAAACATGCACGGTAGGTTGATTGGCACCTTGGAAAATTTGGAAAAATTGTCCCTTGTGTGTGTGTGTGTGTGTGTGTGTATGTGTGTGTGTGTGTGTGTGTGTGTGTGTGTCCTGCGATGGGTTGGCATTCCATCCAGGGTGTATCCTGCCTTAATGCCCATAGACGCCTGAGATAGGCACAGGCTCCCCGTGACCCGAGGAAAGATCGGATAAAGCGGTAGAAGATGAATGAATGAATGAATAATCAGTTAATGTACTTGTGTGAAGCTTCTTTGTGACTAATACAAATTGTAAACATTATATATATATATATATATATATATATATATATATATATATATATATATATATATATATATATATATTCATATTCATTCATCTTCTACCCACTCTATCCGATCTTCCCACGGGGAGTCTGTGCCTATCTCAGGCGTCTATGGGCATTAATGCAGGATACACCCTGGATGGAATGCCAACCCATCCCAGGGCATTCACACTCACACACACACACACACACACACACACACACACACACTAGGGACAATTTTCCAAGGTGCCAATCAACCTACCGTGCATGTTTTTGGACCAGGGGGAGGAAACCGGAGAACCCGGAGAAAAAAAAACCCTGAGGCACGGGGAGAACATGCAAACTCCACACACACACACCACACACACACACACACACACATACATATATATATATATATATATATATATATATATATATATATATATATATATATATATATATATATATATAAAAAATGCAGGGAAAGTATTCCACTTTGTGTTTCGTGAAAATCTGTGAAAATAGAGAGCGCTAATACACTTAATACGAGTCTAATACTAAACAAGCAATAAACCGCCGTGTTAATAGTAGTGTTTCAAATGCAGTAGCGGACCATGAATTTCACACCGAGGCCTTCAGTAGTGCTCCGTCTGAACTAATGGTTATAAAAAGCATCTTAATATGCAGAAATGCAGTATAAAGGACCATTGTCATTGCTGTAGACACGACTCTACTGAAGCTCCAGCCGTGACCCACATAAGCAACATCAATAATAAACTCGCATTATTATTTAAGAAAACAGCAGCATTTTACTCACCAACAAATCGGATTGTTTGTAAACAAAATCCATCCTCCTCTCTTTCCGCAAAAGCAGTTTCTAACGTGTAAGAGGAGAAACAAATCCTCTTCCTGGTCGTGACAGGCGGAGCTTCCGAGTTTCCAAACTTTCTTAACAATGTCCTGCTTTTCTTGAAAAGTCCGAATTGAAAATGTCCTTGAAAGTAAATCCGCCATTTAATCTGTTTTTGTCCTTCTCCTTCCCCCATTAGGGGGCGACAAAAATAGCTCAATTGGACCCAATCTAGACTATCCAATCAACGGATCTGAATACGGTGACGTCACCATACGCCTGCTAGAGGACGCTGGTGACACCAACTCAAATTCTGATTGGCTGAAGCAGCAGTTTCATTAACATTTATTCTGTGTTAGAGGTGCTGCAGAATGGATTGTGAAGACTTCTCTGACTTTGACTCTGCCTGGCAACAAACGATGGCTGAAATGTGATTGGTTAAATGCTTTAATATGAAAATACATGTCTGGAAGCTGAAAAGCAACATTTGCTTATGGCGGATATGAAAGGAAGTGAATAGACCATTTGGAATTATCGATGCACTGATAACTTCTGATGGACAAAATATAAGTAATATCAGTTTGTGATTCTGATATTTCTTAGGCCAGCAGAGAAAGCCTTGCAGGCCCTGACGGCTCACCACTGCTCGAATGATATATGACGATAACATCATAACATTTGTCGTTTTTGAATATGGCCATTTATTCCATGTCAAATGACACCTAATGCTCTAAATGTAATGCTCTAACTTGCCAGACATAATCATATTCCTTTGTTTTAGCGTTTGTTGCCCTTAATGCCCAACATGACCTCAGTCACCATCACACGCAGGGGTAATTATTCCTGCAGAGGGATTTGGTATTCGAGAACAAGCATGACTTACACAATGCATTCTACAAGGTAGCACAGAGAGAGATAGAGATAGAGAGAGAGAGAGAGATGTAGGCTTTTTAATTATATATCTTGATTTAACCAAATACACTGCTAAAAAAAAACATAAAAACAGTATTAAACCAAACCAGTTAAATCGGTTTCAGCTGCTTTGGTGTCAGGGTTTACACTGGAGATGCAGAGCAAGAGGTCCTTCATAAAGAGAATGCATGTGGTGGCTACAGACAACTGCTCCTTCCCTTTTCTTTCTTACTTATTTATCTGTGTTTATGTTTTATAAAGATTCCTGTACATCTATACAGTAGACGGTACATAACACCACATGCAGGTTTGGTGCGTCTCCCAGCAAAATGTAAAGAACACGAGTATACTGGGAGACGAGGCCATTCCAGACGGGCAGCAAACCAGCACTAGACTGCTCATTTTGGTCTCTATAGCCTGTAAGGTACACAGTACCAGTTCAGGTTTTGGACTCCTACTGATCTATCGAGCTCCTGCAATAGTTTGTCAATTAATATTCATGTGGTGATTTGCTGGAGCCTTGAAACAATTCCCTCAACGAGGCTACTGGTGTGCATGTGGTCATATTTCGAACCGAACTGTCAGAAACCCCCGTTAAGGTTGGCATCAGGGCCCAATATAATCTAGTACATGGGGGTCAAATTCCGTTCCTGGAGTTCCTGCAGAGTTTCGTTCCTACCCTACATAACGTGTAGTTTTCAAATAAGCCTTAATGACTTGATTAGTTGGATCAGGTGTTATGGTTGAAATTCATTCATTCATTCATCCATCCATTCATCTTCTACCGGTATATCCAATCTTCCCTCGGGTCACGGGAAGCCTGTACCTATCTCAGGTGTCTATGGGTATCAAGGCAGGGCACACTCTGGATGGAATGTCAACCCATCGCAGGGCACACACACACACACATTCATACACTAAGGAAAATTTTCCAATGTGCCAATCAACCTACCAACCGAGAAAAACCCCCTGAGGAACGGGGAGAACATGCAAACGTGCAGAGGCACACACATGGTCGAGACGGGACTCGAACCTGGACCCTGGAGGTGTGAGGGGAATGTTCTAACCACTAAGCCACCGTGCCCCCATGAAATGTATTTATTTATTTATTTATTTATTTATTTATTCATTTACAAACAATTTTCCTCTACCTTGAGAAAACCAAATCTATTTTTTTTTGTTCTGTTTATGACCAGTGTTGGGGAGGAACGAGTTACATGTAGCAGCATTATGTATTTTAATTACAAAACAGTAATTTATATAGTTATAGTTACTGAGAATAAAAAACGCTTAATTAAATTTCAAATTACTTTCGAAAATGTTAAAGATTAAAAATACCCCCCCCCCCACCACCGCAGTCAACAAGTTGCTGCTGCTATCTTTTTGATTCTTTTTGATATCTTTCTGATATGTTATCTCCATCAAGTGCCACCTAGTGGACAAATGAAAGTAATCAAAAAGTAATCAAATGTGCTTCATTCATTCATCTTCTACCGCATTCACACACACATTCATACACTAGGGACAATTTTCCAAGGTGCCAATCAACCTACCGTGCATGTTTTTGGACCGGGGAGGAAACCGTAGAACCCGGAGAAAAACCCCCTGAGGCACGGGGAGAACATGCAAACTCCACACACACATGGCCAAGAAGGGAATCGAACCCGGACCCTGGCGGTGTGAGGCAAACATGCTATCCACTAAGCCACCGTGCCCCTATCAAATGTAATCTGTTAAACGTTACTTTTATAAAGTAATTAAAAAGTTACACTGGTTACTACATTTTGAAAAGGGTCATATGTAATCATTTCCAATGGATGGAACCTTCCCAACACTGTTTATGACACATGCGTTCTTACCACGGATTCACAATAACACCTGATTTGTATGCTGTGAAGTCAGCTCATGCATCTACCAAGAAGGGATTTCAAATAAATACAATGAATCAATAGAATATGTACAGGTTTAAAAAAAGAAAAAGAAAAAAAAGAAAAGCATACATTGAGGGGTGTGTGGTTTTTTTTGGCCTCCTGATGTTTGCAGAAGAAAAGTAATCTGCACAATTAATGCCTGAAAATTATAGCCTGGATCTACAGCAAGAGTTCTGAGGCATAAGTTATTGATTTGGAAATGGAAACCTGTATGCTTCAAGGTTAAATCCAGTCCGGCCTCATTACCGCTCTGTCCTTGAGAGGCCCCACATTAGGGCCGCGGCGAGCCGGAGACACGGGGCTGCTTTAATGAAGGTGAATTTAATGGGATTTAATGTTGCTGGGGGCAGCGGAGCAGCAGAGATAGGGTTTTAACAAAGAGCCAGGGAGTGAAAGGTATAGAGGTATAGCCCGGAGAGCAGCCATTTTCCATTCTTTTTATTTATTTCGCCATTCAGACAGGATGAAAGCACACGGCGTATTAGTTGTAAGTGGGTCCCGCGAGTCAGCACTTATGTTCCGGACTGGAGTCGAAAGACCTGGGTTTTCCATCCCCTTCCATCCACACCGGCTATTGTGCAGACCAACGCGATATGATTTAGAGGAAAAGGATAAAAAAATAAATAAATAAATAATAAAATACAATAAAGCTGCTCCACATATCTAACTTTTCAACTTGTGAGAACAATAGAAAGAAACACAAATCGCATGGTTTTGAGGGGAGAACGTTGGGAAAATGTTTTTTTTTTTCTGTAGGGTTTTATATTTTCCATTAACTAATGTTATAATGGTAAAAACTCTTTACTTTTTACGTTTACCAGACCTACATTAAGTAGTAAATGAGCTACTGTATGAAATAGCATTCGTTAGATCTATCAGTCAAAAGAACCTACATTGTATTATGAATTCTACGTGCATGTACTATAATAAATGATTCGCTCAAACACCGGTTAGTGTGTGTAAATCGGCACTTAACGACCAATTAATGAAGCATTTATGAACCTTTTCACGCCATGGATTAATTTGAACACGTTTTTTTTCCCCCAACAAACCTGGATAACTCAAAAAGAAGATGGCTATAAATAATGTCAACATCTAATGTCGAAACACGTTCTATCGGTGGAAATTTCCACAATAAAATGTCTCAGATAAAGAGCCAAAAAAAAAAACGAATGGCACACTTTCAAATCCTGTCTAATATTTCAACAGTTAGACGAAGTTTACAATGTTTTTTTTTTTTATATTTATTTCACAAACTCAGACGAAGGAAAACAATTCCGTTTAACAACATGTACTAATGAGACTCATGGGCATTGCATAATTTAATTAATTCATAATTAATATGCATTTTACTAATTGGAGAGCAATAATAATGAGCAAAAAAATGTAATGTAAGTTCTATTCGTGTTTAGGTTTTTAAGAAACTACATTGTTTAGTTATTTTTTTTCTTTAATCACTTTTTTTTAAGGAACAAAAATAAGCAATCTGTGCAAACTTGTTGTTTTTTTTCTAAATGAATCTCAATTTTGCAATTATAAATTATTTATTGGCAAAATATCATTCTCGGATCTGAAGCATAAATACCTTGATCTGATTACATTTTGTCCATTTTTCTGGGGCAACACATTAAGGTAACCATCATACTCTCTGATATATATAACGGAGAGATGTAGCTCCGTCTCTGATATCTCTCTCTCTCTCTCTCTCTCTCTCTATCGCTCTTCCTCTCTCACAGCTGTGCCCTCAATTTCTTGTGCACTTGATGTGAACAATGTGTGCTTTCTGCAAATAACATTAAATAGCCCACTGCTTCAGTAATGCCCCATAAATATGCCTAAGCCTCCAAGAGCAAAAATAATTACTTTCATACCTTTTTCCAAGCCCACAGCGCAGAATCATTTTTCTCCCCCTTTCCATATTCCTTCTCCTCCTCCTCTTCCTCATCCAATTCCTACACTTTACTTTTTTGACCTTCCAATTTTGAATTTTTTTTTGCCACCATACATTTTCTTCACCATTTCACAAATGACCATTTGTATCGCAAACAGTGAACTGATTAAAAATGGTCAATGTGCCTTATAATCCTTGTAGTAAACAGACACTTGTTTTTCTGACAGTTACAGGAAACCTAAACGAGTCCATTTAATGTCTTTTAATGTGTAAATCCTGAAAACCATTATTTTTTTTTTTACGTTTGTTTGTTTGATTGTTTGTTTGTACAACATGTTTTAGGAGACTGATTTATTGCCAATGCACTAATATAGAAAAGAGGTAGTTAGATTTGTTTGTTACTTCACTGATTACTAAGAATATGATTTTGTTTTTTTAATTTTTAATGTGCATGAGATTCTGTACATTATTGTGTGTGTGTGTGTGTGTGTGTGTGTGTGTGTGTGTGATATTTATTTGCTATGTGTTTTTATTTACATATTTTACTTGAATACCTGTTTATTGCAAATAGTTTCCACAAAAGTTTTTTCCACAGCCTTTATTTCAATATACAGTGTGTGTGTGTGTGTGTATATATATATATATATATATATATGTGTGTGTTGTGTGTGTGTGTGTGTGTGTGTGTGTGTGTGTGTGTGTATATATATATATATATATATGTTTGTGGTGTAGTAAAGGTTAGACAAAGGTCTTGCGAGACTACAGGAAGTGAAAGATGTGTACGTTTGGACGTGTCGTTACATACGCGCCGGATTATCGTGGCTTAATTTAATCGCATCAAAGCAAAGCAACAAAACCCGTAACTCCTTTAACCCTGAACCTGTAGCTACACGTCCTGTTCCCTTGTACGCGCACTGCTGCATCGCATCATGCGGATCTTCACATGGATCTTTATGGATCTCTGAGGGATACCACCAAAGAGACGAGAAACCGCAACTGCGAGGTCAAAGTCCGGGTACGTAGTGTAATTAAAAACAGCGCTGCGCGTATACATATGAGCAGCCTAATTAACATCCAGCCATGGCTTCTCAAACCCACTGATCTTTTTCCAAGTTGGCCATGTGTGGATTCGGAGCTCCAGCTGTGGGCATACAGTAACAAAGGAGGGGCGAAAAGTGTCCGCGAAGCCTTACCTCTGCTGCCTTAAGAGATGTGGACCAAGTTCAAAGGTCAACTAGGCTCTTCAATATAAACCAGATTGAGAAGAGGTGCTTGAATAGTAATCATGTAATGCAGAAGGAAAAAAACAGAATGCTTTCCCAATAAAATGGACTTTTTTATTTGTGTTATTTGTTTGTTGTGACTTGTATGAAATAGATGACTTTACCATTGTTTTTATGTAATTTCAGCGTCTCCAAAACTCATTTTCAAAAATGACCTTTTTCCGATCATTCATGGAGCATGAAGGCAAAAAAAAGACATTAAAAAAATGACACATGTGATAAAACCAGAATGGGGAAGAAAACACATTTCAAAAGCAGAACTTTTGAACTCTCCCATGCCTAAATCTACAAGGCGAAGTGGCTCGGGGTGTCGCCTTTAATTGCGGAAAGAATTAGGGAAAACCTTGTCTGAAGCAGTGAGGTTTTTCATAATTACTAATCGAGCGTGATGGCAATAAAACAAGGCGCATTGTTCGCACATCTGTGTTTTCCATTCAATCCTCGACTTTCATTCGAGCTGTCTGTAATCCCTCAAACATGACTAATGGGAAACATTAAATACAAGTACAGGAACAAGTGGTTTTAATTAAAATGCTGCTTCACAGAGGTCCTTGAATCCAAAATGCTTTTCTTTCTTTCTTTCTTTCGTCTGTCCGTTCGTTCGTTCGTTCGTTCTTTCCTTCCTGCTCCAAGAGAGATGTCTGCATATGTTTTTCCTTTTATTAGCAGTTATGGACTTCACTTTTCAAGAAATGATGGAGGAAAAAAAAACAGTCTAGGGCCCGGATTTGAATTACATTAATTGTTTAAAAAAACACACAAAAAAAAACATTCAACAAACAAATACTTTTAGCAAAATGTTTTATGTCCAGTTTATAGCCTTATGCAAATTGTCATAAAATTGTAAAATGTTCCTTTGTGGTGATTTGTAGGTTCAAAATTTTCACTCCTCATGTATATATATATTAGTATACACATATATATATATATATATACAAATTATTTACAGGGTTCGGAAAGCGAGAAACAAACCAATGGATGGATGGATGGACAACGGAAGGGTTTGTTTTGCTTCTCTGGCATTACCAAAAATATAAAAAAATATATATATATTTAAAATGATATACAGTGCTGTGCAAAAGTTTTAGGCAGGTGTGAAGAATTGCTGTAAACAAAGAATGCTTTCAGAAATGTAAATAACGATTTAATCACGTTACAAAATGTGACGTGAGCGAACAAAAGAAAAAAATCAAATCGATATTTGTTGTATGTTTAGAAGAAGTAGAAGTAGTGTACGTGATGCAGAGTCCTGATCTCTACATCATGGAGTGTGTGTGGGATTTACATGAAGAGACAGAAGGATGTGAGAACGTCTCCATCCACAGAAGATCTGTGTTTACTTCTCCAACATGGAACAACCGACCAGCCGAGTTCCTTCATAAACACTGTGTGTAAGTGTACCTAGAAGTGTTACTGCTGTTTTGAAGGTAAAATGTGTTCACAACAAATATTGATTTGATTTCCTTTTCTTCATTCACTGCATTTCATTCATTGATGAAAGTAAATAATTAACACTTCCATTTCTGAAAGTATTCTTTGTTTACAGTATTTTTTTCACACCTGCCTAAAACTTTTGCACACCACTGTATATTGATTACGATTTTCAATGTCAGCAAGGGATTTGTGTATTTGATTCTGAGATTCATAAGAAACTCACAAAAGGTCCTCACAAAAAAAACAAAAACAAGCTTGTTGATCTAATTTAGATGTGATGTAACCTTTTTGTTTATTTTTATTTCACCTCTTTATGCAGTACTCCCAACATCATAATCCAAACCCCATCCATCATGACAGAGACATGGTCATATAAAGCACTTCCTGTGGTAACAGTTTACAGTAAACAGGACGCTGTGTAATCGCGCTGAAAACGAACCTTGTGAGGACCTTGCGAAGGATCTCAACTCAGTTGGGTTCTTCACAGGAACTTTTGGTGAACCGACTCTGACAGCGCTCTGTTCCTCCCTCACATGCTGAACTGAGGTTTATAAGAGTTAATGAACAGTACATGCGCACCAGTGCAAAGCGTCAGGCTGTGAGACTGTGACCTCTGGACTTTTTTAAAGGGAGCTGGGATATTACATATGGGTGCAATCAAACGATCCGCTCAAACTCTCTCCGGCCCGGTCACGCTGCTCCTAAAGATCACACGGATCCGAGAGAGCATGCGGCTGGAACTTTCACTATCAATCTACTTTCTTAAGGTGTTTTTTTTTCTTCTTCGTCTTCTTTTCCGTGCACTGATACTCCTGTACAAAATATACTCACTCGCTTTTTTTTTTTGTGTGGAACGAACGAAGAGTCGAGTTAAAAAGAAAACAAACAAAAAAACTGCTTTAAATAAACAAATCAGGACATCATAATAATAACATAATAAAGATTCCAGTGACAGTATTGATTGTTATTCTGTTTTATGAATTGTATTAATTTATGCAAATGAATTCTACAACAAAAATTCTTTAATTTTTTTTTTTTTTTTTAAACAGGTCTGCATAGTGAACTTTTTTTTTTTATTTACACTAATTTACACCAATTTTAATTTTATCTTTATTTATTTATTTTCTTGATGATGATGAATGATACTGATAATGACAAATAAATAAATCAATACAATTTCTTCTATATAGTTATAATCTTGTTCAGTGATTTGCGTATTACATGCAATTACCACAACAGAATTGAAAGACATTATTTAAAAAAAGATTCGCATTGAATTCGCATCTAATCTTCAGGTCAGATTTGTTCTCTTTTACAAGTGGTCAGATTATTTGTATTTGCAACTTGAATGAAATCTACTTGAAATATGAGTGAGCCATAAATGTATTAAAAAAATAAAATAAAACAAATTTTAATCTATAAAATCTTGTTTAGAGCAATCCTGCTAGACTGTAATGATGGCGTGCATGTTTTGCTTGTAATGTTGATTTTTATTATTATTATTATTATTATTATTATTATTATTATTATTATTATTATTATTAATAAACTGTGTAGCAGAGCTGATCTCCCAGGATGCACCTCTCCATCTGTGGGTGAGTATGAATATCAGTATTTGGTCCGAGTCAGTTTTAGGGGTTAATTTTTTCATGTGTGTTGTGTGTGTGTGTGTGTGTGTGTGTGTGTGTGTGTGTGTTTATGTGTGTGACAGACTCCTCTCCTGGTGAGCTCGCTTCCATGATGAATGACCACCTTTCCATTCTTTATTGCGCCACTAAATCATAAGGCTGCCATGCTTTTATAACCATTCTTTGCTGCTTTTTTAATCCCTCTCCTCTTTTGGAATAAAGTCAGTTTCTTTTTTTCTAATGGAGGGCAGGTATTTTTTTTTTTTTTTTTTTTTTTTGAGAATGCTTTTCATCTTTGTGAAAAAAAAAAAAAAAGAAAAAAAAAATCACACACACACACACAAAACATCTCAATCAGACACTCTCTGAGGTCCAGTGGTCATTCAAACCTACTATAAAGGTTTTAAAGTCACAGCTTAGAGTGATAAAATCCACGGATTGTGTTGTGAGAAGGAAAAAGATCGGTGTCCTTGAATGATATGAAGCGATTTTTCTGTCCTTCGTTTCTCCGCCCTGCATTTTCAAGCCCGGATTTCTCCATTAGGCCTTCTACACAAGGAGCGATACGGGATGATACAGAGTGTAGAACGAGGCTGTAATACTTTCACCCCTCATATCCTTTTGATATAATGATACTATCTACCACCTTATTACCTGTAACTATAGCGAGCCTTGCTGCGGGTGAAATGAGCAAATGAGTTTTCTTCTCTTCATCTCCTGTGATTCATGCCGGATCTCCGTTCGGGGTTTCATCCGCAGGAGCAGCGCCTGCCGAGCAAACTTGCATTACGGGAAAATGAGCATCGTATGAGTGTTTACAATTATCACGGTGTTATGGGACATTCCCCTTATTTCGCATCTCATCTGCACTCTTGTGCTATAAAACCCGGGGTTGCACGGGGACAAAAGTGCAAAAAAAAAAAAAAACAGTTCATAGAGGCCCTTTTAAAAGATTATAATCATTTAAGCAATATGCAATTAAGAGGTGATATATCCAACATTTTGTCACAATATAGTATATTGTCAAAATAATATTAATATAGTTCATATACTGAGGACAAGCAGCGATATATTGATGCCAAGAAATAAGGAAATATAGCTGTATGTATGCTGTTACATAGTATGTTAAGACCATAAGAAAATGTAGTTTAATTTTGATATATATATATATATATATATATATATATATATATATATATATATATAATATATATATATATATATATATATATGTCCACAGTGGCATTGTCATATATATATATATATATATATATATATATATATATATATATATATATATATATATATATATATATATATATATATGACCAATGCCACTGTGGACAAATTTGGAGTGTAAAAAACTCGAGTGTCTAGGGACAGTATAGAGACAATTCCCTGCAGTCAAAATCTAGTGGAAAGCCTTCAAATAAATATGAAGTATATAAACTGTATAAATATGTAAATAATAAACCATTTGAATTGAAATGTGCAACATGGATGTGACAGTCAGTTGTACACAGTAATTTGACTGCATGTTCCATGTTAGGTTCAGGAGGTTGTAGTTGATGCTATGTTATGTCATGTCATGTCATATGTCATGTTATATTTTATGTTATATTATGTAATGACATCATGTCATGTTAATTTGTCATGGTATGTTGTGTTATGTTATCTTATGTTATGTTATCTTATGTCATGTCATGTCATGTTATGTTATGGCCATGAGTAGTGTTGGGAAGGTTACGTTGGAAATGTAATAGATTACAGATTACAAATGACGCTATTCAAAATGTAATACGTAACTTTTCAATGGCTTAAAGTAACTGATTACATTTGATGACTTTTTGATTACTTTCATTTGTCCACTAGGTGGTGCTTTAAGTTAACATTCTAAGAAAAAAGATTCAAAGCCTCAGAAAAAAAAAATCGGTACTATGTTTCGAAATGAAACTGCAGCAGATCGTCATCCTTCAAAACAAAATCACGTTTCAGTGGAAAATTATGCCGTAGCACTTATTTTACATGAAATTGTCCAGATGTAACCCGATTTGTAATCTTTAACATTCTCATAATGTCATTTAATTACGCATTTTTTCCTCAGTAACTATAACGATTTACTGTTACATTTATTTTGTGATCATATTACTCGCCAACACTGACCATGAGACACCAAAGTTTATGACTATAACTTGTATAACTTGCATGTTAATATTTTGTGGAATCTGGTGCGGAATACTTTAAGTGGCCTCTTGGCAATTATTCGTCCGGGAACATGAGGATTTGCTCAAGGTGATGCGGACTAACGGTATATCCATTACCATGGTAGATCATTCCAGGATTGAAATGTAATATTTTCTATCATCTCCATGCTTATATTCTTGCAACCACAGCGGTCTAATTGAAATTTCTCCGTCTCAGTCATTGGAAAACAATCGTTGCAACAAGATCATTGTAGCAAAGTCAGCATGTTGCCAAGACACGCCATTACTCCAAACGATGAAACATGGATCGAAAGAGCTATGAGAGGACTATGAACCGAACAGTACAGTGATTTAAGATACAGTTGTTATGTTGTTGTTTTTAAGCAAAGCAACGGCACAACATGACAGCCAATGGAGCAAGAAAGTAGCACAAACCCCAGACACTCCTCGCACCTGAGTTTATTTTACATT
The DNA here is from genome assembly GCA_030449085.1 of Kryptopterus vitreolus. Taxonomy (NCBI): domain Eukaryota; kingdom Metazoa; phylum Chordata; class Actinopteri; order Siluriformes; family Siluridae; genus Kryptopterus; species Kryptopterus vitreolus. The sequence goes on along the minus strand of JACRUU010000005.1, from coordinate 8,150,457 downwards.
TTTATTTCTTTTGTAAATAAGTTGCATTTGACTGCTGGTCGTGATGGAATTCCCAGCCAAACATAGATCCATGGATTTTCCTTTTTGTTGATCTTTGCAGCATCTCAAACCTTTGGTGTCACTTCTCAATCACTTCCTGCAAATCCATGCTACTGTATTTCTAGCAGAAGTGATGCCTTTCATCAGCCATCAATAGGAATGAGATCTTGCATTGTAGAAATATCTGAAATATTGACTTCTATTTGAAATTATAAGACCACAATTAAACACATATATTGTTCAAATTGCATTGATTAACATTGACTCATTTTGTTTCTATTTGGAGGCTTTTAATAAATGGTTAAATGATCAAAATGATCCATGAATAAAACCAGTCTTGGTATGAAAAGGGTTTTATAAACCAAAATTTTGTTTATTGCAATATTTAAATACGGAATAGAAAATAAATGAAACAATATTTATCTGAATTTAAAATATCTCCACTTGTAAAGACCTTACCGTGTAAGCCCAAAAACATTTAGAACATTTTTCTATTTTTTTCCGCCGTTTTCTCTTCATTACAACTATAAACATGTGTCATTCTATTGGCAGATCATTTTATTTAACGGATCATGTTTTTTTTTTTATTATTATTGATTTATTTACTAACCGTGCCAATTCTAAACTAGAATACACATGTTTGATATAAATTCTTATACAATAATTCGAAAATCAAAACCCAACACATCAGAACAATTACGAGAGAAGACATGCAAGCGTTTATGAGTTTATAATAAACTTGTTTATTCATGGATGTCTGTCTAACTCGGAGACTGTCCTGAACTTTGCTTTTATGATCTGTCTTTCTTGCCTCTGGACAAAAAAAAGAATCCACTCGACCTTCAGCCATCGATCCACGCGTCAGACAGACGGATAGACAGACAGGTTTCTTCACCTCCACTGCACCTGTAATGAGTAAATTTAGCTTCACTGACAGGTTCTTTGACCTCTCAAAGGTCTTTTTTTCTTTTGAGCCAGATGTTACAGGTGTTTTATTAGAAAAAAAAACTCTCTTGCAGAGTCCTGACTCCTAAAACCTTTGTGTCAATCACGTTTTACACGTTTTATTGTGTCTGTTTCAGGACGCGTCCTTTGATATAGTGTGTTTTACTCAGGAACAGTGAGGAAAGGGTGCGGGAAACAATTGTGTATTTTCTGTATTCTGTCTCCCCCTAGTGGCCATTTACAAACACTAGCGAATGGCAACATTTATCGCAAAAAAAAGGGTTTGTAACGATCCGGAATCGTAATAGCGATTAAAAATGTAATAAGACGTTAATTATACTAATATCATTGTCTCTAAATATCTATTGATATATTTATATTTTTATATATACATATGTATGTATTTATGCAAACACACATACATCAGGTATAATTTGGAATCTAACCCCAATATACATTACGCAAGAGCCATATTAAATTAGGCATATATATATATATATATATATATGATATATATATATATATATATATATATATATTATATATATATATATATATATATATATATATATATATATATATATATATATATGGGACAGGTACACAGTAATTTGAGTGGAAACTCCAGCACACACTAAGCTGCTATGAGCTGTGACGGACAGACTTTTATGAACCATCAATCACTGAAAGTGTAAGCCATGCACCAAGGACTCGAGTAAAAGGGGGGTAAAGTGGGGGGGATGGGGATGTTAAAGGGTGGGGTCCTGACCTGAGGCCTTATGTGACATTCGCAAAGGGATGTGCCACTCTCTCGCTCACCCAGACCAGTCTATTACACCAAAGCATGATGGATATTCCCTCTAAAATTGCCCACATGCGGCCTGACATGAAATTTGTTATCGTTTAAAAAATCATATGGTCACTTTCATTCATTCATTTATTTATTTATTTCCTCTGCAACATTTTGCTGTATCCATGTACATACTGGAGAGAATAGACTATTTTTTTATGCACAAAATAAGGAAAACATGGCCTGCACTCTCTGTTATCCTTTCTTTGGCCCAGAAAAAAAGCATTTATAGACATGTGGGAAATTTATGCACCGTTTTTTTTTTTTATTTAATCATCGGTAATATTTGTGTCAGAATATGAAGAGTATGAAGTTTATCGCCTTAAACCTATGACTCACTTTTTTTAATATATAAACCTCAAAGCAACAATTTGAGTGTTAAAATAGAAAGACATTTTATGTACTTAATCATCACAGAAATAGCTTTAATAAGAACTATAGTGTATAAACATTTGTGTTGTGTAATCAAGAAACAGTACATCATCCATCGCATTTTTCAAGCGTTTTTTTAAACCAAGAATCAATATTGCTAATAGCAAACACAGGGCAAAGGTGATTGGAAAGCCACTGCTGCTTCCTAGAACACTGGGGGGGGGGAAATCTGGGTTGCCAGGTAACTATAACCAGTTGTCGTTTGTTTTCATAGGATAGTTTTAAAAGTACATTTTAATACGCGGAATATTGTTTTTCTATTGATTCTTTTATTTGTGTTTATATAAAATTGACGTCTTTTATTTGACTAACAGAAAATGTTATGCATAACATGATTTCTTAAAATAATGACTTAAATGAACATTACATGTTCATTTACATGTACATGTACATGAGTACATTGACAAGTATCCCTTCAGGAAAATAACTCAACTTGCAATCTTGTGTAATTGGTGTGCGAAACAGCGCCTCTCGTGGCAATAACAGGAACTGCACTTTTACAAATGTCAGGTGAAAAACGTGTGGTTTGTATTACTGGCTCCAGCACCTTCAGAACTTACAATATGTCACCAAAGATTGTGTACATGTGAGGACTAAACATTTTTAATCTGTTGTTTTGTTGTGAAACCCGGCTGGCCATTTGAGGCTTTTTTTTTTCCTGAGCGAGTCATGTTTACCTCTGAAAGCCCTCCCCTTTATGATTCCCTGTCATCTGATAAGAGCAAACTCCGCGACAAGAGAAAATGCAATCTCGGCTTCGTCTTTGCGTACGTGCGTGTGGAAGGAGCGCTTTCCTAAGGAGTTAAAGAAAACACTAGAAGCAAATCTCCCAGGAGTGGATAAAGTAGGCCATGTTGGTGAGAGTCAAGACCTCCTGAATGATTGATGGCCTTTTTTTGCTTTGAGCTTTAACCTCCCGTGTAAAGAAGTGAAGAATTTGAAGTCATCCATCCAGTCTGACTCGGAATTACAGTATCATGAAGATCTCTGAAGGAGTACTGGACTTGGGCACCACAGATTACACGGTGGCCCTGGACCCGAGCTACACCATGCTGGAGTTTGACAGTCTCAGAGTTCTCCCAGTGGACACAGGTTTGTGTAACATGACCACAAACACACTTCAATGTGGGTTAAAGTGCGCAAGAATCACGATAAAGCAAAAACGGAGTAAAACAATGCTTTGAATGTCCCAATATATATATATATATAAATATAAATATATATGTGTGTGTGTGTATGTATATACATAGAACGGAATAATCCTGATAAAATGGAATTACTTTTAGCCCAATAAAGTTAATTATTATCTCAATAACTGAAGTTCTGGCAGCATCTTAGCTAGGAAACTACTTTTGGAAATGTAAAAAACATGTCTTTGGAATTCTGAATTGTTGGATGAAGTACATCATTAAGTAGAAATTCCTAAAAAATAAAAAAATAAAAAAAAGTTGGGACTCTGTAAAATGAAAGTAAAATAGTATGCGATGATCTGCAATTCTCATAAACCCATATTTTATTCCCAACAGAACATAGAAAAGCTATACATGTTTAAATTGTAGGAATAAGCTCATTTTGGAAAAGAGTGAAAGGGGGAAAAAATGTATGCATTAATAAAATGAAACAGTTAAACATTTTACAAATAATTGGGAAAATTGACAACATGGGAGTAAGATAATTGGGTTTAAATAGTGTATAAATATCTTAGAGAGGCAGAATCTCTCAGAAGTCAAGGCAGATCGATCGATATGTGAAAGATTGTCACTTTTAATGACATCATCATCATCATCATCATCTCTTTTGGCTGCTCCCTTTAGAGGGCACTACAGCGCAAACCCTCCCCATTTATCTGGGTTTGGGAATTTTTCCATTCAACCTACCGTACACGTTTTTGGACAAGGAGGAAACTGGGGAACCCGGAGAAAAACCCCTAGAGGCACGGGGAGAACATGCAAACTCCACACACACATGGCGGAGGAGGGAATCAAATCCCCAATTTGTTGACTGGTTTATGTTTTTTAAGCAACGAACACTTCCATAAAATGTCATTTTTTAATTTTTAGTTTTGGTTAAACATATCAAATCCCATATCAGAGCCTGTATCCATTTCCTATATCTTCTATAACATACTGGTACCTTTCTGGTACTGGTTACCTTTTTCCTGGGGATAAATGTGGTTGGACTGATAATAAAGCTGACTTGACTTGAATTAAAAAAATTATGTTTTTGTTTTATTGTGAAATTTTATTGTTTTTTTTTTTTTTTTTTTTTTTAATTTGCAGTGTCCCAGCATTTTACAATTGCGATTTGCCCTCCTTTTGCATTTTCACTTAAGTAAATAATAATAAGAATTAATTAAGTGTTTCATAAAATGACCACACGAGTTTTGTCATATTCGTACCCGATTATAACTCCTCTGGTCATTTTTATCCAGAATAGCAATAATTTGTCTTTAAATGTAGTTCCCATTATAAAGCTTTATATACTCATTTATAAAGGCATTTTGCAATAGGCAAAAACATGCATTTTTCTCAGTATAGACATTGAACTGACCTTAGACTTTAAGAAGGATCTCTTTTCTTTTCTCATTATCGACCTTAATGTCTATGAACGTATTTCATTTCACAGAGCCACTCAGGTCCGAGTCGTCCCATGTACCCATAGCTGGGATGCCCCAAGCTGCTGCCATGCTGTGCTCCATCTGTGCAGATAAAGCCACCGGGAAACACTATGGTGCATCCAGCTGCGACGGCTGCAAAGGCTTTTTCAGGCGGAGCGTGCGCAAGAACCATGCCTACACATGCAGGTGAGATAAAGGAAGGCATAAATCCGTAAAAATATTCCCACTATACATAAGAATCCAAAAATAAATAATGCAAAATAGTATATAATAAAAATCACCAACTGTCCTAAAGAATGGTATAGAATAGAAGAGCCTTTATTTGTCACATATATTACGGCACAGTGAAATTGTTTCTTCGCATATCCCAGCTTGTTTGAAGCTGGGGGGTGTCAGAGTGCAGGGTCAGCTATGATAACGGCGCCCCCTGGAGCACAGAGGGTTATGGGCCTTGCTCAAGGAGCCGAGGGTGGACCTTCCGATCTGTAGCTCAGCACCTTAGAGCTACACCCTACTTTATAATATAGCACAGGTGTGGCCAACTAGTAGGAGGCTAAGAGACACTTTTTTCTGTGTTACTGCAAAGAGCCACATCATACACATGTGTACACATGAACATCATCCCATTCCCATTGACGCGTGTTATGTGAAAGCTCCTAAAGAGCCGCATGAAACTAGTTAAAGAGCCGCATGAGGCTCGGGAGCCACGGGTTGGCCAGGCCAGGTATAGTACTTCCTCATATTCCACTGCAACTTGCAAAATAAACAAACAAACCACAAACTCTGAAAAAATGACATTCCTTTATGAGTTATTGTGACACAACACTGACACTGAAGACTCTAAACTCTTGAAAGATTTGAAGCTGTGCTACTGTTTTACTGTGTAAAATGATCAGCTTCTGACCAATCAGAATGGAGAATTTGAAGAACGTTATGATGGTAGCGGTGAGCTAGATGAATATCGAGGATGTATTTTGTTTTTGTTTTGTTGTGTGTCGGTGTATGTGTGTGTGTGTGTGTGTGTGCGTAGGTTCAGCAGGCAGTGTGTTGTGGACAAGGACAAGAGGAATCAGTGTCGATACTGCCGACTGCGGAAATGCTTCAGAGCAGGCATGAGGAAAGAAGGTGCGATTTATATATATATATATATATATATATATATATATATATATATATATATATATATATATATATATATATATATATATATATATATATATATAACTACAAAAGGAAGACAATAAATTCAACAAAGAAGGCAATAAAATTAAAAGTCTTAATTACAGCAGTAGTGTTAAGATTTACAAATGTCTCTTTGCTATTCCAAGTTACAAAAATGACTTAAATAGTAAGTATATATGAATAAACAGTGTATCGATTAATTCACTATTATTTTGTCATTTAATGACTTTCACTTAAGGCCAGAGAAAATCAGCTATATATATCATATATACATACCCCAAGCTTGGCCATACCTGGGCTCGAACACGGATCTTCCAATCAGTATATATATATATATATATATATATATATATATATATATATATATATATATATATATATATATATATATATATATGTATATATGTATGTATGTGTGTGTGTGAGCTGCACCAATCTTATTTCAATACATTTGCAACATGCATTTGCATATTTAGATTTAAAATGGAATATTAGTCATGTATCATTCATGTAAGCATTACAAAATAAACATTTGACTTTTTATTTTTACCTCACTGTTCTATTCAAAACACTCGAACGATGCAAAGAAAAAGTAGTTAAATGAATATATATTCAACATGTCTGTGAGGAAAAATAATCTGAAACAAGTCTTATCTCCTTTTTGGAGTTACTGATAAATGAGGGGTATAAACTAATCACGTCAAGAGGGAGTGCCGTAAACGGCTCTTCTTTAATGTCAATAATTAACACACTGTGTATGGTCAAATATTTGCTAGGGATTATTTGGGAAAGCCACACAAATCAGACATAGCTTGATAATGTAAGGAAAAAGACATTTAGAATTAATCTATATGCCTGTTGGGAGTTGTAATTTAATTACAAAATAATCCGTTACAGTTAATGCGGAAAAACATGTGATTAAACGACAGTTACTTTTGAAAATGCTCCAGATTACAAATCCCAAAGACCACGCAAGAGCTTAAAAGGTGTATGACTGTGAAGGCTATGCTGATTTGAAGCATGCACTGGAAATAAACTACATCTCCGGCAATGCAGGCGACAATTTTACCCGTGACGTGACTGCTTCCCGCCACTAGAGTGCAGTGTATCCCACATCAGCGTTTACCAGCAAGCGGGATTGAGAAATTTATATCCCAAAATGTCCAGGAAGAAAAAGCGCTATGTGTTTTGTGTTATGAGGCGGCGACGCTCATCAAACACCTTTTACTGTCTTATAGTTACAACTGGCCCTTCAAGAGAAACCATAATGCTGATGTGGGACACGATAACAATGAGTTTCTCACTGCCTGCAGTAAAAGCAATGTCTTATTGGAATAAACAATTGTAAACAATGTATAATAAGTGTATGTTTGCCCCAGCTGTACAGAACGAACGAGACAGGATCAGCTGCCGTCGGGAAGCTCAGGGTGTCGGAACTTTGACCATCAGCATCCTACTGAAGGCAGAAGAGAGCACACATCAGGTAGGCAGCATTGGGGCAAAAAAAAAAAAAAAAGTGGAATTAATTTGTGAAAAGACATAGCGGTTAGCACGTTCGCCTCTAGCGTCGGGGGTTCGAATGTGTGTGTGGAGTTTGAACATTCTTTCCGTTCCTCAGCGGGTTTTTCTCCGGTTTCCCCCGTTTCAAAAACATGGACGGTTGGTTGATTGGCAAAAATTGTCCCTAGTGTATGAATGTGCGATGGGTCTGCTTTCCATACAGGTTGCCTGGGGACGCCTGGGTAGGCACAGGTTTGGAGAATTCGGATAAAGCGGTAGAAGATGAATGAATGAATGAATGAATGAAGGGAATGTGAATTTGTACCTTCTAATGTTGTCTACCTAAAGCAGCAATGTTATGTTTACTGTTTCGGTTCTTCATGCAGTTCTCCGTTCTGACTCCACCCATGAAGGAAGTCATAGCGAAGAAAATCGCTCGCCCAGCCGACGTTTGCGAATCCATAAAGCAGCAGCTTCTTCTCCTGGTGGAATGGGCAAAACGTATCCCAGAGTTCTGCGACCTGCCGGTGGACGACAGGGTAGGATGTCGTTTTCATCCGACAGCTGATAAAACCTTCGCATTGGGAAATGCGTCGTAGAAGCAAAACGTCTCTACTGAGGAACAAAACTGATCTTAACTTCCATTTACAATCCGATTCTTATCAGGTTACTCTAAGTAAACAAATAATAATATGCTTATTTATTTACATTAGTAATCTTGCAGCGTAGGGCACGGTGGCTTAGTGGTTAGCACGTTCGCCTCACACCTCCAGGGTCGGGGTTTGATTCTCACCTCCGCCATGTGTGTGTGGAGTTTGTGCATGTTCTCCCCGTGCCTCAGGGGGGGTTTTTCTCCGTTCTCCGGGTTCTCCGGTTTCCTCCCTCCCGGTCCAAAAACATGCACGGTAGGTTGATTGGCACCTTGAATAATTGTCCCTAGTGTGTGATTGTGAGTGTGTGTGTGTGTCCTGCAATGGGTTGGCATTCCATCCAGGGTGTATCCTGCCTTAATGCCCATAGACGCCTGAGATAGGGATAAAAAGATGGCTCGGTTTGAAATCAAGAAGATAAGCCGTTTTTCGATGCCATGGAGTGGAAATCTCAGATCGGATCCAATTCTCATAAAGCGGCCTATGTGGAGTTGTTAGCAAGATTCCAGGGTGTAGAATGAAGATGAATGAATGAATGAACATGCAGCGGTGGAGATTTGCTGCGGCGTAAGAGGAATAAAACACATTGTAATCCATCCTTTGAAATTCTAATATTAATGTCACTTCATTACACCGTTATTTTCCCTGCATGCAAATGAATCATAAACATCTGTGTTTATACGCAGGTCAGCTTGTTGCGAGCTCATTCAGCTGAGCACCTCATCCTAGGCGTGGCCCGTCGGTCGCTACCTTATAGCGACGTCATTCTGCTAGGTAACGCCCAGCTGCCGCTATTTACCTTAAATGAGTCTTCTTATGCGGATTGATATCACTCACAATTTTTTCCGTCAGGAAACGACTTCATCATCCCGGTGAATGGCCCGGAGCTGGAGATGTCCAAAGTGGCAGCCCGTGTCTTGGAAGAGCTGGTCAAGCCTCTGAGAGAGCTGGACATTACAGACACAGAGTTCGCCTGTCTCAGGACCATCGTCTTCTTCGCTCCGGGTCAGTCTCTGTGACATTCACACATTACCTCACCTCACCCGCAAACCTTTTCCAAAACCGTCTCGCTATGCTTTTTCACGTTCTGGTTTCACGGTGTCTTACGGAAAAAACTATTCATAACTTTGGAAACTTCTGGAATTTATAACCTGCTGGACAGAGAGTGTGATTATAAAAGCCGAGCCAAAATAACCGAGGACCGTCAGGGTCTGTCTGAGGGGAACGCATACCCAAAGACACAAAAACCAACCATGCTCCGGTTTTCCTAGGGTTTCACTGTTTAAAGAAAATACTCAAAATATATTTATGAAATTAAGGTCAGAAAGATAACTCTGAATAACAGGATTATAATGATTATAATGCGCTTATGATTATGTGTAATCTATTTAACATGTGTCGCTTTCTGTAATGTAGCTGATGTTTTCTCTGTTACTAAAGCGATTGGACAAGGAAAATAATTGAAAAAAGTGAAATTGAATGAAAGATGAAAAATATTAAACTGGTTTGATTCACGTTAATGTGAAGAAAGTCTGATTTATTTATTGTTACACAAAATAGTACCACATCAATATCATATTGTTCTGTATGTAACACAGCTGATTTAAATGAAAGTGCTCATTTGAATGCAGTTTTTTTTCTCTTTTCCAGCAAATACACATAACTAATAATGAAGTGAATAAATGAATGTGTTGCTTAACATAGTAAAATATATATCACCAGTACAATGGTGCTTTTGTTTTGCATTTTTGAGGGCAGGTTTGTATGTAAGATTTAAGTGCTGCATTATGATAGAATGTTTTTCTGTGAGAATGAGGTTTTGTTTTCTGGCTTCGTTCTGCATCAGATTCTAGTCATACAATGTACATTCGAATAGGAAAATATGTCTCTAAAATCATATTTACTGTATGACGCCATTCAAATGTGCTATATGTTGTTCATGAAGCAGCACATTCCTGCAAAGCACCATGTAGGTAAAAATACAAATATTTCATAAAATGACATTATTACTTGTGCTCTGGAATTATTTCATCATTGTGTTTTGCATCAAGTTTATTCTTCTTTGTGTTGAACGCCACACTCTTTTTTTTCGTGCACAAAACTACTGTATTAAACTTCCCTTTATATATGTAAATTAGTACAATTAATGTCAACACAAGCTGCATGCCTAAACAAGCTTATAATCAGTCCTGGGTGGAAAACGAAGTGCGATATTCTGCATCATTGCTTCTATCAAACAATGTCTTATCTTACGCACGTTCAGACTGCCCGGGGCTGGAGTGTGCTCCGATGGTGCGCAGGCTGCGTTTTCAGGCCCACGTGTTGTTGGACGAGGCGACGTGTGAGCAGCGCGGACGCTTTGGGGAACTGCTGCTGCTCCTACCACCACTGCAGAGCACGGCCTGGCACATGGTAGAACAGCTCCAGCTTGCCCGCCTTTTGGGAGAAGCCAGCATGGACAACCTTCTACAGGAGATGCTCCTCGGAGAGTCAGCCACAGGTACATCCCTGATAGTGCACATCTTTAAGTTTGCTGAGGGCCTGGTGGAAATGAAGGCGTAGAAAAGGAATATATATATATATATATTTGTGTATTTGTATATATTTGTGTTTCTTCTCGTTGCACAGGTTCAAATGCAGGAGTTCTCAGTTTCAGCCCTCCGGTTGACCCAGTTCTGCCACGGAGTCTACACCCAGAACAAGTGGCACTTCCAAACTTTACCTCCGTCATCCTCCCTGTGCCGTCCTGTGAGTCTCGGCTAAAAATAAAAGCTGAAAGTCAAACTCCACACAACCTGGCTTACGTGTGACACGGTGTAGAAAAGTATATTGAATAGTCCTGAATAGTAACTGTATTAATTAAAGAAGTGTCTGAAATCCGAATGAATAGAACCTATTCCTGAACATATGTGGGAGGCGGGAGGTCAGTGGCTAAGGAGCTGCCACTTGTGGGCCCTTGAGCAAGGCCCTTAACCCTCAATGGCTCAGTTGTAAATCGCTCTGGATAAGAGTGTCTGCCAAACGCTGTAAATTAGCATTTTTTAATCTAAAAGGTTAAAGAATTTATCGTGTTGGGAGTAAAAATGAACACAACACAAAACAATGTAACACAAGCAATTTTCTACTTAATCCCACGAATTTGTTAGTACGTAGTTTAACACAAAGTCTTATGATGAATTTTTTCAAGTTTTAAAAGGTCTAAAATTGCTGTGGTTTTCGTTTTTCTCCTGTAGAACAATTTCACAACGTTAAAACTACACTTCCGTGTGTGGAGATGCTTTTTTTTGGGTTATTTAAGATTTGTTTGGCAGTTTTAGGATTCTACACTTTCTATTATAATTGATAATGAGAAGATAAAGCTAAGAACAATCTTTTATTTTAAGTTGTCAGACCTTTAAAATTTCACTACACTGGGATTGGACAGTCCTTTAGGGGATAATTATGGGTTGCAGGGTGTTGATGTCTGACTCCTGTTATTAATATCCGTCCCGATACAACTAACATTTCTGTCTCTGATTAGTGTCCATGTGTTCGGGTTGTGTTTCAATGTATTTGTTTTGGCCGAGTGACAACAAGGACAACGTTCAAAGATTAATCCTGTCCCTCTCTTGTCCTTGGCAGCTCTCACTGGCGTCCCTCTGCTTGCTGTCCAGCCTGGTGCTCAGCTTTACACACATACACCGGCTGCAGAAATGACATTGGATATAGACAGCTGTCTCACCAAGTCTGCTGTCCATACATGTCTATGAGCACACACACACACACACACACACACACACACTTCATAATGTAGTTTTATTCAGGTACACCTGCACACCATTAATGATTGCTAATATCCCCTTATGATAATAAGATGCCAAAACACTTATTTGCGTTTATTTATCAGAGAGCACACAAGATTGTCGATAACGTATTCAAATTTAACATCGATCGCTGGATGGCGTTTTTTATTTTTTGGTTTGTTTTAAAAGTTCCACTTTTGATAGCAATTAAATGATAAATTATTATCATATACTATATAAATATACACAACATTATATAAATTGTTTAGCTGAATATAATACAATTTGCTGGCTGGACAATTGAGCTGACTTTTTCGATCAGGTGATGAAGTGTGTGTAAATATAAATCCTCGCCAGCAGAGGGCGATGATGAAGCTTGGACTGCACGACAAAAGTGGTTACTGTACTTAACAAAGCGCTGTTCGGAATGAGCAAGCGAACAATGTCATTTACATAAATTACAAAACAATAACGTTGAAATGGAATAAAACACGTCACCATGAAAGAAATCACAAAGTTACTGTTAAAACTGCAATGTTAATAATAATAAAAATATATTTTAACAGCACAATATCTTTTTTTCAGACTAGAAAAATCTTGTTTTCTTGTTCTGTGTCTGCATTTCTACCCTCACATGTTTATAAACATCATGCACTCGATGTAGTGTTGTCCTTCGATTTAGACCAAATACAATAAATGTTGACTTTTCTTTGTTCTGGACGCAAATTTAGTGAAAAGTGATTTGAGAAAACTTTCAAAACTTTATATCATCTCTGTTTTTTTTAATAAATAAGACACTTCATTAGGCATTATAATGTGCATATAGATGTGCACATGTGCTGTAATTATTCCATTTTACTGACTGAATAAAGTTGTTTATCTGCTTATATTGGAAAAAATCTTGTTTGCATCTTTCTGTGGTGTCAGAGGCTCTCTCTCTCTGTCTCTCAGAGTCTCTCTCTCTCTTGTCTCTCTTTCTTCTCTGCTCTCTCTCTCTCTGTCTTCTCTCTCTTCTCTACCTCTCTGCACCCTCCCCTCATCTCTCTCTCTCTCTCTCTCCTCTACCCCTCCTCCTGTCTCTCCTCTCTCCTCTCTCTCTCTCTCTATCTCACTCACCCCACCCTCTCTCTCTCCCTCTCTCCCTCTCTCACCTCTCTCCTCACCCCACCTCTCTTCTCTCTCTCTCTCTCTCATCTCTCTCTCTCTCTCTCTCTCACTCTCACCCTCTCTCTCTCTCTCTCACCCTCTCTCTCTCTCTCTCTCTCTCTCACTCACCCCACCCTCTCTCTCTCTCCCTCTCTCTCCACTCACCCCACCCTCTCTCTCTCTCTCTCTTCACTCTCTCACACTCCCTCTCGTCTCTCACTCACCCCACCCTCTCTCTCTCTCTCTGCATCACCTTGCCATCAGCTTTTCTTTTTTTTCCCTCTATATATCTGTCTGCCTTTTACCTTTGATTCTGACTGTCTACCTGTCATTCCTTCTCTCTTGGTATCCATATGTATGTAGCTGTCTGTCTCTCTGTATCTATCTCTTTTCCTGTTTACCTGTGTTCTGTCCAAGTCTGCCTATTTATATTGTCTCATGTCTATCTATCTATTACACACACACACACACACACACACTTCAGTCTTATTCTGTCAGCCTTTCTGCTTTTTTTCTTCTTTCTTTCTGTCTGTCTATCTAGTTCTCTTTTGGCTGAGCTGAGCTCATTGTTCTGCTGAGATGAGTGACTGAATCTGATTGAATGTAATAAAATCCAATAGCTGGTGAAATATTACCCAGTGATAAACACACACACACACACACACACACACACACACACACACACACACACACACACACACACCAGTTAAATGATTGTGTTGTTTGTTGTTTTGGTGATGTGGCAGAATGATGGGTTCAGGGTCCACACTGAGACAGATTTTTTTATCTCACATATTGAATCTTTATTATCCGTCTAAGTGCTGCCTAGGAATAAATGTTATCAAGAATACGATAGCATGCATTTCTATAATCTCTCTGGGAATGTAAGGCAAAGTAGCTCCTTATCAAAAAATTCATAAGCTTCTATCAAAGAACTGTGTCGTAAATAGTATCAAAGCAAATAATGAACGATGCGGAATGATACAAAACATAACTGCAGTCACATCAGTCAGCGGTGACACTTTGTGGTGCTTTTTGCTTTAAGAGATTTAAAGCTAAATTAGCAAAATATTATATATATATATATATATATATATATATATATATATATATATTTTTTTTTTTTTTTTTTTTTAATCATATATTTTAAAATGTATGGCCTGTATTTAGTATCAAAATAACCAATAAGTGTTGTTTGGGGCTGGGTGGCTTAGTGGTTAGCGTGTTCGCCTCACACCGCCTAGGGTCGGGGTTCGATTCCTGTCTCGGTCCATGTGTGTGTGGAGTTTGTGCATGTTCTCCCCGTGCCTCAGGGGTTTTTTCTCCGGGTTCTCCAGTTTCCCCCCGGTCCAAAAACATGCACGGTAAGGTTGATTGGCACCTTGGAAAAATTGTCCCTAGTGTATGAATGAATGTGTGTGTGTGTGTGTGTGTGTGTGTGTGTGTGTGTGTGTGTGTGTGTGTGTGTGTGTGTGTCCTGCAATGGGTTTGGCATTCCATCCAGTGTGTATCCTGCCATTAATGCCCATAGAAGCCTGAGATAGGCACAGACTCCCCGTGACCCGAGGGAAGATCGGATAAAGCGGTAGAAGATGAATGAATGAATGAATGTTTGGCTTGGTTACATCTTCCTAGCTTGGCTGCATTGCTAAGTCAGTTAGAGAAGATAAACAGCAGAGGGCGCCAAACACCACCATCATACCATCATATTAAATATGACAGCGATGTGTGTTGATGCTTAAATATAAAGTCTCTTTTTATTTACAATTTTAATAGAACGTTAATTATAGGTAAACAAAGTGATATAAAAATGATTTACGTAGTGGATCGCAACATTACCTTGTGAAATCAAAGGTAAAGCTAAAGCTAGTGTTTCTAAGATGTATGACCTTGTCAACAATGCTATCCATTTTTGAAATCTGATGATGAAGTTATACTGTAATTGATAAAGTTGTCAAAACTCTTTTCACACATGAATAATTAGTTAAAAAAAAAAAAAAAAAACAATAAAATATAACCATGTGTGTGTGGTGTGTGTGTGTGTGTGTGTGTGTGTGTGTGTGTGTGTGTGCCTTTGTGTGTGCGTCTGTTCTTTGGATATTTTATCTTTCTCCAAGCTCCGACAAATACATCAAAAACAATGAAGAGTTTTAGGAGGTTTTTCTTTTTTTCTTTTTGCTTCGTGTCCTGCAGAAATAATTCATTTTGCCTATTTCTTAGAACCATCCCTTGTTTCGTTCCAGGAAAGCATCATCCATTTCTACAATACTGAGCAGAGCTTCCTGAAAGGCTGAAAGGCCATTTTTCAACATTTCAACGTTCAAGCACGGATCCGAAGCTCCACATCTGCCTACCTGTCACTGGATCTTTCTCCCCTCTCTATTCTGCCTGGTTATGCTGGGCTTTTCCATGCTCAGACCCTCGGGGGTATAGAGTGAAGTGGGGGAGTTGTTGAAGAGAAACCGCACAGCCACAGGTAGCACAGACTAGGTCTTTCAGGCTTCGGATCGCACTCGCTGACCCACCAGCTGTGCCTCAGCACCAGGACACGTTAAAGCATTCCTTCTGTGCTCAGATGTTCGAAAACTTTCAACAGTGCATTTGAGTCTCAGCTAAAAAAAAAAATAGTGCTGACTGAGATTTGGCTCCGAAAACAAAAGGACAAGGGACAAAATAGGCAAAATAGGTGCGGAGAGCCGACATGAGACATGCACTTTGCATTTATGCCTATGTTTATAGCTGCTATAAGCTGTTTCATTATATTAAACCGAAAATGCATAAAATATATGCAACCATTTCTTAACCAATATATGCAATCATCTTTTTCCCCCCCATTTGTTATTTTCACGAGTGACAGTTGTACAGTATGTCATAGTTTTTAAACATCACGATCTAATCACATTTAAAGGAATCACAGAAGCACAATATTTTACTCTGAAAACCCAAATTGCTTCGCAGAAACCAGTTGAAAATATAAAAACAAGATCAGCTGAATGTTATTCATCCACTTAGCAATCTTAGTTGTGATCAAATAAAAAACTTAATAATGGTATTTGAATGTGAGCAGAAGCCAATTAAAGATGCATGTATATGAACCTACTTCAGCTACTTGGTATTAATTATTCAATTTTACTAAACATTAAACATCAGCCTAAAAATACACTGAACAGCTAGAACATTAGTACTACGGCCTGGCGAAGTGAATCCAGTCATTATGTCACCACAGTATGTCAAGGGGTGGGATAGATTACACAATGATTGAATATTCCAATCTGAAAGTTGATGTGAACAGAATGAAGGATCTGAATGGTACAAAAAAAGGGGTCGACGAAAGGACAATCAGTGAACTGGTGACAGGGTCGTGGACAGCCAACTTGCATTAAAGCATGGGAGAAAGCATTTATAGGGAGTAAAAGTAAGTTTGTCTTAATAACTGAATGCTGTTTTTTTTTTTTTTTAGATGTTAGTACAAAGACTTGTTCCCATGCTGATCTCAGTCCCCCACCAAAACCTTATATAACCTTATATACTGTAATTGAATACTGTAATATACAAAATTGATATTGTTCAGATGTAATTCTATTTGGACTCTTTAACATTTCCATAAATAACTGCAGTAGAGCGGACCATGCATTTCACACCAAGGCCTTCAGTAGTGCTCCGTCTGAATTGATGGTTATAAAAAGCATCTTAATATGCAGAAATGCAGTATAAAGGGCCATTGCCGTTGCTGTAGACACAATAAATGCCTGTACTGAATAAACAAACCAGGGGCGAACTACTGCAGCTCCAGCCGTGACCCACATAAGCAACATCAATAATAAACTCGCATTATTATTTAAGAAAACAGCAGCATTTTACTCACCAACAAATCGGATTGTTTGTAAACAAAATCCATCCTCCTCTCTTTCCGCAAAAGCAGTTTCTAACGTGTAAGAGGAGAAACAAATCCTCTTCCTGGTCGTGACAAGCGGAGCTTCCGAGTTTCCAAACTTTCTTAACAATGTCCGGCTTTTCTTGAAAAGTCCGAATTGAAAATGTCCTTGAAAGTAAATCCGCCATTTAATCTGTTCTTTTTCTTCTCTTTCCCCCATTAGGGGGCGACAAAAATAGCTCAATTGGACCCAATCTAGACTTTCCAATCAACGGCTCTGTATACGGTGACGTCACCATACTCCTGCTAGAAGCCTCTGGTGACACCAACTCAAAATCTGATTGGTTGAAGCTTCAGTTTCATTAACATTTATTCTGTGTTAGAGGTGCTGCAGAATGGATTGTGAAGACTTCTCTGACTTTGACTCTGCCTGGCAACAGATGATGAAATGTGAATGGTTAAATGCTTTAATATGAAAATACATGTCTGGAAGCAACGACATTTGCTTATGGCGAATATGAAAGGAAGCGAATAGACCATTTGGAATTAATGAATAAGTACTGATGGACGAAATATAAGTAATATCAGTTTGATTCAGATATTTTTTAGGCCAGCAGAGAAGGCCTTGCAGGCCCTGACGGCCCACCACTGAGTAACTGTATATGTTATCATTCATTCATTCATCTTCTACCACTTTATCCGATCTTCCCTTGGAGCCTGTTCCTATCTCAGGTGTCTATGGGCATTAAGGCAGGATACACCCTGGATAGAATGCCAACCCATCGCTGGACACACACACACACACACACTCACACACTCACACACACATTCATGCACTAGGGACAATTTTCCAAGGTGCCAATCAACCTACCGTGCATGTGTTTTTGGACCGGGGGAGGAAACCGGAGACCCCGGAGAAAAAAACCCTGAGGCACGGGGAGAACATACAAACTCCACACACACATGGCCGAGATGGGAGAAGTTATTAAATTGTGTATGTATTTTAATTACACATTTTTCCTCAGCAACTGTAACGAATTACTGTTACATTGATTTTGTAATTTAATTACGTAACGCCGTTACATGTAACTGGTTACTCCACGACACTGTGTGGATGCGGATGCAGCAGTTACCCGAGGAATAGATGGCACTAACAGGCACTATGGAAAGAAAGTAATTTCCCAAAGACCATGTGATGCTCTGGACAATGTTCTACCTAGAGATCCTGGGATTCGCATGAATCTGACTTTTCCACATATAAACTACCTTAACACTGTTGTTGACCAAGTATTAAGGTTTCCTAATGGCCAACGCCCCTTACAGCAGGATAACACTCCCTGAACATTCACATGGAAAAAAAATGTGTTCAGGAATGTTTTGTGTATCTCGACTCAGTGTGTTGTGTCTACCAACAAATACCTTTGATCTCAATATAAGTAAGCAACATAGGTGGTGGTATACATGGACGCATACACTTGGGTCCTTGAGCAAGGCCCTTAACCTCTCAGTGCTCCAGGGGGTGCTGTATCATGGCTGGGATACTCGAATTCGGAATTTCACTTTGCTTTAATATATATGTGACAAGGCCATTCTTCATCACCATGAGATGTGATGTGATGTGATGTGATGTCCAGGCCTCCCTGGGTCCAAGAATTTGGACGATTTTATGCAGGTAGTTTGATGTAAATCATCCGGTTGAGATCACAGTTTCTGTTACGGTCTGGTCGAATTCTTACCGTATTTACCTCCGACCATTAATGAGTTACTCTGACGAATGAAGATTGTTCACTTTAAGACACTTCTGCACTCTCAGGCAGTTATTCACTCGTCTGTGTTTATCCTTTTTTATAAAACTCCTTTACTCCCTCATGACTGATAAAATGCATAAGGGATAAGCAAATGTGCATTTCCACAGAGCAGCAGCTGAACGTTTGGTTTGTTCATGACTTCTTGGCCAAACATATGCATCTGGTTTTTAAAAGTCAATCATTTTTGTGTAACTCAGACATTTGTAAGGCTTTTAAAGCATCTGTAAACTTTTATCCAAAGTCTTAACATTGCTAGAGTTGAATTACTATCATTTAAATGCATAAGTGTACTGCTCAAATGAGCAACATACAGTATTTGGTTTTAAATTCATTAACAGGGAAAAGATTAAAACCAAACTGCATTTCATTCATTCATTCATTCATTCATCTTCTAACGCTTTATCCGATCTTCCCTCTGGTGCCAATCAAGCTATCGTGCATGTTTTTGGACATGGAGGAAACCGGAGAACCGAAAAAAAAAACCCCTGAGGCACGGGGAGAACATGAAAACTCCACACACACATGGCGGAGATATTCAAATATATATATATTTGAAATATATACTACATATATATATATATATATATATATATATATATATATATATATATATATATATATATACACGTTCAATTCACACCTCCAGGGTTAGGTGTTTGATTGGCACCTTGGAAAAATTGTCCCTAGTGTATGAATGCACGTGTGTGTGAATGTGAGTGTGTGTGCACCCTGTGTGTGTGGGTTGGCATTCCATACAGGGTGTATCCTGCCTTATGGGGTGTTTGACCTGTGCCTGGTGGGTTGCCCAACAAAAATGCCCCAAGACGCCTGAGATAGGTACAGACTCCCAGTGGCCCGACAAATCTCCCACAAACACAAAAAAAGGAAAGACTGGATTCATGGTAATGACGTCACACTGTGCTGGGTGGTGAGTAACTCCTCTCTCGAAGATGGCGACGTATGACCAACTGGGAGACAAGAGAAACCATGTTGGTTTTGGCGCCTGCACTCGTGTCTCTGGTGGTAGAGAAAAGCGCCCAGGCAAAACGCAAATTAAAGAGTTTGAATATGCTTTAGAAGCAGTGAATAATCCTCCAAATTGTAAACATCTGATCTTTAGTCACGTTCTAAAATACTCTGGTAAAAGTGTGCGATGGAAGCTGTGCTTTCCTCAGCTTTCTCAGGCTCTGGTGTTGAGTCCAGGTGAACATCAAGGTGTTTGGTGCTCTCCACAGGGGATCCGTCGATGTTCAGCTGGGAGCGGTCAAGTTAAGTCCTCCTAAAGTCAACAACCATCTTGTTTGTTTTGCCTACGTTCAGAGGCAGCTTGGTGCCTTTATTCCAGTGCGTTAACTGCGTTAAAAATTCCATTTTTAGAATTTGTTTGTTCCTTTCTTACCATTGTTTGAGATGGACAGCGCTTTGTAGGATCTTCCGTTTTAATGCAAGTTGTTGTTTAGGGAATTAGTTATGATGTTACACTTAAAGTCTTTTTAAAATCTAAATTACTGCACCTTTCTTCACTTGTACTGTACTGTACATCCAAACTAATAACCTCTTATTTACTAGTTTTCCACGCTGTCATATAGGAAGTGGTCATTGTTTGTACCTCCTGACAAATCAGTTGTTCTGGCGTACGAAGAACGAATCACTGATGTGCTATTAAAAAAGGAATGATGTAAAAAGTCATATTGTGTCTTGCAAACAAAGGTGAGATGTTATTATTGATTGTAGTCGTTTGTATAATTTTTTTATTCAAAATTTGATCTGGTGTGTCTGGTCCATTGTTGTTTGTAGAATTAAATTAGACAAAAAAAACTTATGAGCAGTTATAAATCTCACAATCCAATGAGCACACGTTGCATAATGAGCAGATTATTGTGTTTATTTCTGCTATGTACACTAGTTTCATCCTCCATCCTCCTCACATTCGATTCCATGATGATAATTGGAATCTGGTTGTCATCCTGCCAGGGGTGTTTGTCCAGAGGACGTTTGGGTCACGACACACGGGTTGTGTAAGGAGGTTACATGAGCAGCTGTGTTTGGGGTGGAGGAGTCTTATCAAACCTATTCCCTTTCAAGATACAATCCTACATTTGTCCTACTTATCAGAAATGAATGATTTCAGACGTGATCGAGTCTTATTGAGCAAAACATTTTAACTGTACACTAAATACAGAAATAGTGATTGTATATTACATGGTGCATAACTGGTTTAACCGTGATACTTTCTCTGATTTCACATCAGTAACACACATGATGGCAAATGCGAGATGACATCATCATGTATCTGTCAAAGAAAGAAACAGAGGCAGCACGACTAACGTTGACGTTACAAGTGATGTAGGATACCTGCTGCACAAGCTTTTCTTCAAGTAAAAAACACAAAATATGGATTTTTACATGATTCATTTTCTTGCCTGGATGTGTATGCAGGAGAAAAAGCAGCACAGGCTTTCATCTCAACACGTCTTGTCACTGTATTTCATCATGCCTCATTTGGAAAGTGTGTGTAAGCACAAGATTCGACATCTGAATGACATCAATTAAACAGTGCGACTCGTTTTTGAGACGCCATGAGAGTTCCTGATATTCTGCATTACACTGAAAATGAGCATTAATAGGAAAAAAAAAACAACAATTAGACATCTTTCAGAATTCGTTGAATTCGATCGTGTGGTTTTAAGGAACAGCCAATCACATTGGGTTATTTCAAGGGATGATAAGAAAAGAAGGTGTATAGTTTGATGAAAGCTGAACTGATCTGAAGGTGTATAGTGTTACAGCAATGTTTATCATTAAGAAAATAGACCCCCCCAAAAAAAGGACTACGAAAGTTTATTTTCTCTACATTTTATTTCATTTGATTTGAAATCTATTTGCATAAAATTATGGCTCTGCTTTTCTCTTATTGATCACATTGTGTTGTTTTACATAACACGGCTGCTTGGCCCTCAAAATCACTGATTGTGCCTTATTTATCAGTAAGATTCCGATTCCTTCTAAGCAGTTTTATTATTCCTGTGTAGTGTTTTTGTCTCCCTACAGAATTGAACTTAGGCATTATATTGTATGCATTCATTCATTCATTCATCTTCTACCGCTTTATTCGATCTTCCCTCTGGTCACGGGGAGCCTGTGCCTATCTCAGGCGTCTATGGGCATTAAGGCAGGATACACCCTGGATGGAATGCCAACCCATCGCAGGGCACACACACACACATTCATACACTAGGGACAATTTTCCAAGGTGCCAATCAACCTACCGTGCATGGTTTTGGAGGAAACCGGAGAACCCGGAGAAAAAACCTCCTGAGGCACGGGGAGAACATGCAAACTCCACACACACACATGGTAGAGACGGGAATCAAACCCGGACCCTGGCGGTGTGAGGCGAACGTGCTAACCACTAAACCACCGTGCCCCTATATTGTATGCAGTGAAGATAAAATATTTTTGGGGTCTTTGCATTTGTAATTATACAAATAAATTCCCAGATGAAGTGTCATAAGAACTGATCTATGATTTTGATGAATATCCTGTGTATGTCAAGAAATGTAGTATATTCCGAATAAAAATGATTTCGCTTTAAAGGACAACACGAGGAAAATCAATAGTGCTACCTTTTCACAGATGTTTTCAATCGCAGGCTGTAATACTTGTCTTCTTCAAATGCGCCTTTATGAACACACAATAACACACATGTGTACTGGCTCCAGGTGTTGAGAGATGGATGGGACTGAAGGATCACATGTGTGTGGTTGATGGTTGATGGTGATGGTGATGGTGGAGTGACACAGAGGCCTTCCGCACACCCGATGATATACAGAGAGCCCTGGGGGACAAAGCCGCAAAACGTAAATGTAGAGCTTCGTGCAGAACAGTGCAAATGGCTCGGTGGCTTTGTGCATGACTGTGATTGCAGGAGCGGGTGCTGGTCAGGGTTCAAATCCCTGTTAGAATGGAGATTGACAGGTTCTGCAATGCGTTTTGGCTTGTAGGGTGCTTTTTTTTTTTTGCAATTTGATCCTTAAAAACCATTAACTCTACCTACAAACTCCTTCCCTACTATACCTACGCTCCATATTCTCTGTCCAAACAAACCTACAACATTTCAATCGCAGTCCCCTTGGCACAGGCCTTATGTGGAAATGTAACGGGTCGAAATCTTTCATCCAAAACGGTGCAAATCACATTAAATTCATGGTTTATTTAATGTAACTTTGATTGATATCCCCGGATTGACCTTTAGAGATTTGCCAAATATTCTGGTTTTAACATTTAACCGAAAACATTGTTCTGTTTTCTTATTACTGACATTTTCAAACAATGTTTCAAGGGATTTTATTTTTTTAAAACTCCTGTAATTACCTAACCCCCCCCTCCCCCCCACCACCACCATTAAATGTTAACTGATGGGCAGCAAACTTTAGGATTGCTAGCACTGTTACGTTGCAATGTACATGACCATATTTATACAGTCACACCTGACATGTACATGTTGTTTCTATAAAATGCAATTAAAGCAAATAGAAGTAAATATGAAGTTATGGTGCCTGACGTCTCACCTCAGCTGAGGCTAAAAACAGAGTCTGAGCCATTTGCTTTCAGACATAAACACAGCCATCATGTGGTGAAAGAGCCACAGCTCAGACACAAGGCGTTCTTTAAGTTGGGTCACATTACAAAGTCAGGTGAAGTGTGGGCCGTGTCCAAAGCTTAAAGTCAGGTAATATCCCAGCAAGTGATTTGCAACGCTATAAACTCTTAGAACAGTATTTCTAATCGTTCCACCTGTATAACATTTAAAGAGGTTCAAAAAGTTGTCCATATTTGATGACGCTCCCAAGCAAATTTAATTTAAAATAAATAAATAAATAAATAAAGTGTCAAGATCTCCGCTGTTTACACGTATCTGAAAACAGAGACGAATGAATCATGCTAGCAGATCATTACGCGTGCCAAAAACAACTAATAGCAAAGACGAGAGACAATACAATTATTAAACAAAGCGGCAGGTCAAAGCATCTTATAATAAAAGGAATTTATCAGAAAAATATGATATCTCCGAAGTACTTTTCTTCATTATAAATGATTTATAGCAGTTTATCCAACCATAAAAACATAACATTGTGGAAAGTTTGCTATGAATTAAAGCATTTTAAAGAAGGGCTTATCCTTATTGAAAAAGATTTCAAGAAGCACATGAAAAGCTTCCCAATCAGCTTATCAAAAGCTTATCCTAATAACATAAAAAAGCAACTTAATCCAAGAGCTTTATAAAAGACAAGATCACTGATCACTTGGGTGGGTGGGGGGGGGCATTTATTTCAGGCAATATATAAAAGAAAAAAATCTTTTCTTTACGCACCCAGAGCAAAATATGAAAAATAAAGCAGCTATTTCAAAAAACATTGAACGAGCCCCAAGCAGAGATACTTGTGGTTATATATCTCAGGCGTCTATGGGCATTGAGGCAGGATACACCCTGGATGGAATGCCAACCCATCGCCGGGCACCGACACACACACACACACACATTCACACACTAGGGACAATTTTCCAAGGTGCCAATCAACCTACCGTGCATGTTTTTGGGACCGGGGGAGGAAACCGGAGAACCCGGAGAAAAACCCCTGAGGCACGGGGAGAACATGCACAAACTCCACACACACATGGCCGAGACGGGAATCGAACCCGGACCCTGGCGGTGTGAGGCGAACGTGCTAAAAACGAAACCACCGTGCCCCACTTTCTGTATTTTATTATCTTAAATGTATGCAGATTACGACGTTTCTGTCAACATGGGGAAGATGACATAAAGCCCCCCCCTGAGCAAAGCAGGAACGGGATCTTCTAGTGCTGACCTGCTTAGTCCCAGTGTTCCTAACATGCCTGCAACTCCCCCCCTCCCAAAAAAATCAGTAAACATGTTTTCCTTGATTGTATTAAAGAATAGTGAGCGCTGCATATCAGACAGCACACGGCACCGAATCTTTTCATGCCCTGTTTTTTTTTTTTGCTTTAAGCATCCGTCCCAGGGAACAGGTTTTTTGGCAGTGAGTAGACCGCCTGCTTTCCTTTCTGCCAATGTACGTCATGGGTCCATAGCAACGGATCCGAAAGTCGTGTCGTGACTGTTTCTCTTGAACAAAATAAATGTTCAACAAGGGTAAGCCACTACAAGTCCAACCTCAAAGAGCCAACAGTTGCCACAGTAAACACCGCAGCAGGTCCAGACGTCAAGAGAAACCACGAGTAAGAAATGTAATTTATGGATTTTAAGTGGAGACAGTTGGAAACTGGTTTCAACTAATGTATCCACTTTCCTAAGCCTGATTTAAAAACGTATTGATTCTGATTTCTGAAGAATTTTGATAACACCGTCTTTAAGGGCTTTCTGAATGGTTATTTGTGTTATTTGATCACATCCTTAGGAATCTGGTTATATAATAGGTCTTTGGACCAAAGCTAGGAATTATATTATTATTATTCATTCATTCATTCAGTCGTCTTCTACCGCTTTATCAGATCTTCCCTCGGGGAGTCTGTGTCTATCTCAGGCGTCTATGGGCATTAAGGCAGGATACACCCTGGATGGAATGCCAACCCATCACAGGGCACTCACACACACTCACATTCATACTCACATTCATACACTAGGGACAATTTTCCAAGGTGCCAATCAACCTACCGTGCATGTATTTGGACCGGGAGGAAACCGGAGAACCCGGAGAAAAACCGCCTGAGGCACGGGGAGAACATGCAAACTCCACACACACATGGCCGAGACGGGAATCAAACCCGGATCCTGGAGGTGTGCTAACCACCAAGCCACCAAGCCCCTTATTGTTATTATTATTATTATTATTATTATTATTTCGATTAAAAACATCAGAAACAAAGCATTGTACATCATGAATTCATCATTGAAACAGACACAACATGAGACAGTCCCATACATCATTCCTTATCAAATAATACCATGACGTTTCCAATCTCTCAATCTCTATTCAGAGATCCACTGGTTTATCTTTAGAGTCAACAATCCGCAATCAAGATTTACTGCCACCCTTAATAGAAACAAAATATAAATTCAATAACACAAGAATTGAGGATTTTTTTTCTTCTCCCAAGCAAGCAATATTTACTCAAAAAGACAGTTTTAATATCTGCAAGCTACTTAATAAAAGGGATTTCTCTGGGATAATAAAAGGTATCAGACTCTGTGTTTTGGACTTCCTGGTGTGATGTAACCTGAATTTACAGAAATAAAGTGTTTAGTGGGTCTCAAACGAAATATCCATTTAAAGGGTTTTTAATGTGTTTGATTCAATTTAGGCACTACCAAGATTTTTGACATTCCACTGTGCATTTTTTAAGCATAACATCCCCTAAGCTATCTGTCTTCTGCCTGATTTGTGATTTTCATTGCTCATTATACAGTGTGTATATATATATACAGTATATGTGTATGTATATACAGAAACTATATATATATATATATATATATATATATATATATATCAATATTTATCTTCTACCCCTCGGGTCACGGGGAGCCTGTGCCTACCTCAGGCGTCTATGGGCATTAAGGCAGGATACATGGAATGCCAACCCATCACAGGACGCACACACACTCACACACACACATTCATACACTAGGGACTAGGGACTAGGGACTAGGGATATATATAATATATATAAATAAAATACATATAATTTATATTTAATGGGACATTACGTTTTTATATATATATATATATATATATATATATATATTTTTATTTTTTTTTATTTTTTTTTTTTATTTATATATATATATATATATATTTGTGGAAATATTTCCCTTTTCCAGTGTAACTTACGAATGAGCAATTGAGCACTTTGATCAAGGACCTGGTGGTGGGATTTGAACCTGTGACCTTCCGGTCCAAAGACCAGTGCCTGTAACCAATGCGTTTCCACCTCCCTTCATTGTTGTTATAACAACCTGTACACTTCCTAATGGAAAGACTCCTTTCCAATAGATATTGGCGTGTGACTGTGTGCATGTCTGTGTGAAGGGCTGGGATGCAGTGGGTGTAATCCCAATAGCATGAGTTGGACAGTGGGCACATCACAACATACTTCATCTTGTTTTTCTTTTTTTAAGGTTGTTATTGTGGAATATATTAATACACATTCCTTTTTTTTCTTGAAAAGGTGCCAGAATTTCTGCACTGGACTCCCAGCTATGAGCCTCCAAAAAAAAAAAAAAAGAAACCTCTAGGGTATTTTTCTGTCCCTGAACTCAGTGGCCTGGGAATGAAAGCTTTCCCAGAGCAGCGTTACGAGGACACACCACACCACCCAAGCAGGGCTAATCAGGGCTGCACACGAACCATCATTCACATCAGCGACCTGACGAAAATATTACACAAGGACTGACGTGTTCGTTCGTTAACGCTTGGAGTGACGACAACGCTGAGGCAACGTTACTAAAGCTGCGTAATATGGGAAATGACTGGAAGGCATTTTTTCCCTTTGATGATCTTCATCAGCCATAAAAGTAGTGACAACCTTCTTGCGATAAAGTAAGACATTTCCCATGAGTCACCAGGTTCGTGACGCGTCAATTTACGAACAGCTCCTTAAGCTCGCTCTGTTTATTTGTTGAATGTGTAATGGAGCAAAAAAAAAAAGTGTAATCGAGCTGATTGAGATAAAGCACTTTCCGAAAAAACCTTCGCAATGAGCAAAACAACTTCACAAATGTGGAAAAAATACCAGAATTATGAATTATGATCTGATGACTGTTTATGCAGTCACCCGAATGCAAATGTGATTAATGAGTCATCATGAACCAACATTATCATGGATGCAGATGGTTTGGCCTGCACAGGAGACCCGGAGTTCTCTTCCTTATTCTCATTTCTCATATCCTATTCATTTTTTCCCATGTTTAACCTGATGTATATTAAAGCGTCAGTGTTGGTTTCATGACGGTGTTATTACGCAACATTTCTCACTCAATAGTCATCTTTTGCTGTGCATTTGTATTTTATAAGACGGGGGATTTCAATTGGTGGATCGCCATCTAAATACAGCCTTTTAAATAAGCATAAATACTGCATTGTAGTGTTTAGGAATTGTTGTCATTGTTGTTACGGAGATTAGCTACGGGCCGGTGTTGAAAAACGTTGAAACCAATCTCAAACAACGTGATCAGAGTTACTACACTGAGGGAACTAAGGTCAAATCAGATGTTGACAGTTAAAGAGGGTACAAAAATCTCGCTAACTGTTCAGATCTTTGGTGCATTTTCTATGCAAATTGTGTATTTTGTCGTCTCCATTAGTAGTTTATACCATTATTCTCTCGGCCCCCCCCCCGGTCCAAAAACATGTACGGTAGGTCGATTGGCACCTTGGAATATTGTCCCTAGTGTGAGTGTGCAATGGG
Organism: Kryptopterus vitreolus; assembly: GCA_030449085.1. Classification (NCBI taxonomy): domain Eukaryota; kingdom Metazoa; phylum Chordata; class Actinopteri; order Siluriformes; family Siluridae; genus Kryptopterus; species Kryptopterus vitreolus. Next base: position 8,122,185 of record JACRUU010000005.1, on the reverse strand, counting down.
TTGGCGTGCCATACAGAGTGTGTGTCCTGCCTCGATGCCTGAGATAGGCATGGGGACCTGAGAAAGAAGTCGGAAGAAAAGTGGTAGAAGACGAACGAACGAATGAATGAATGAATGAACGAGCTGTTCTTAGAAAACATGAAACAGAGCTTAGGGTGCCATGGCAGAGAAGTAAATCAAAGCAGGATAATCCTCCACATATTGCACGAGGGGAGCCATATACAAAAGCTCTCACAATGCACCATTTGATGTTAAACCTGGAACATATTAGTAAAGTCAGTTGTGCAGGAGGTAAAACAGCGAGATTATTCAGAGGGCAGCGGAGAACAGAAATGTGTGAAATATTTAGCCGATCGATAAATCACTGGTCACAAAATGAACGAGAATTGCAAAAGCACAAGGCGCGTTTCCGTTACAAATTAGCGCAAAACGCTTGCGATGTTTTCTAAACGCCGATAAATAACTGATGCGAAATGACGGTGTTTCCATTAACCGTATCATGCGAATAAAACTCGTGATAAGTCATTCAGAAAAACGTTTTTTTGCCAATTATTCCTTTTTTTGCATTGTCTAAAAAAAAAACACCTCATGTGAGCGTAAAAACTTATTTGTGATACATTTTGTGTGTTTCTACAAATTCTACACATTTCCATTTGGCATATTTCCAATTCGTTATTTAAATTTGCCCATTTTGAAGAGTAAAGGAAACACGCTTTGTGATATTATTCTGTGCCACCATTTGGCTTGTTCAATTTTGCTTCATTAATTTGTTTTAGGGTACAAAATAGAAACAGGGGACATTTGATTGTATATTCTTCTTGTCCATAAAGATAAAATAGTGAAAGTGATTAAAATTTCTGTGAAAAGACTGATGGAGGATGCAGGGGGTTATTTGAATAAACTTTGCCTATTAGAAGATATTAAAAGAAGCTGTTGCTTAAGAGGAACAGTCAAATTGTCCTATGTCTTGTTCATAGATCCAGAAGCCCAGACTTAATAATAATGTAAATAATAAAATGAAATTGCCTTACATCAAACACAAATGATTATAAAATGAACATTGAATTTTAATTGTTTTATATGTGTAAAGCTGTTCCTAAATTTATTTACAAGACCTAAATATTGAAAAGCAATTATAGCATCATTCTAAGCGCCGTAAATATACCTTTTTGTGTAATTCTTTTTTATATTGTTTAAACAAAAAGGTTTGGCCCAGATGTAAATATTTGTTTATAACGGTGCATCCGTTTTGTCTTCAAAAAGCTCTACATCATCAGCATCATCACCACCACCATCATCGTCATTCCTGGTTGACTCCCAACGGCAATAAAATCTGTATTTTTCTTTTTGGATATGATGCCATCAAGGCAAACAAAAAATTCCAAGCCCCTAAAAAGGAAGTCAAGTCCTGAATCAGAGATAAAGTTAAGGGTCACTTTGCTCATGTCATCTGGAATCTTTTCCAAGCAAGAAAGTGCGTCACCAGGGACGAGAACACAAAGCCTATGTACATTTAAATTTAACTGCTCAACACAGAGGGAAATGATCACTCTCAGAACATGAATAAATGTGTATTAAATACTAATAACTCACGCAGATCTCTTATAGGATTTAAACGTCTGTACTGTTTTCTGTACTGTGAGAAACTATGATAAGCAAGTAAAGTAAACAAACCATGGCCTTCTAACCGCTAGTAAACCCTCTAACACTTGTTGAGTCTTGCCAGATGTTGAAACGATCACAAGTTTGATTTTTGATGGTCAGACTGTAGGAGTCGGGAGAGCAAAACCGGCCATGTTTTCCGAAAGTAGAGTTGATCACTTTTTCTTGTGTATGAAAGATCACACTTTAGAGGGCTACGATTTGTGCATGTGTGTTACACTGAGATATGAAAACACCCTTTAAAATGATGTAAAGCTTTCTTTAAATGTCTCAGAGGAATAAAAAAAATATATAAAATATATATATTATATAATAAAATATATAACTATATATACTATATATATACTATATATATATATACTATATATACTATATATATATATATATATATATATATATATATATATATATATATAGGGCATGGTGGCTTAGTGGTTAGCACGTTTACCTCACACCGCCAGGGTCCGGGTTCAATTCCCGTCTCGGCCTATGTGTGTGTATGGAGTTTGCATGTTCTCCCCGTGTCTCAGGGGTTTTTTCTCCGGGTTCTCCGGTTTCCTCCCAGTCCATAAAAACATGCACGGTAGGTTGATTGTAAGGGAAGGTCGGATATAGGGGTAGAAGATGGATGAATAAATGAATGAAAATTCTGCGATGCTATAAACCATTTCTATTTTATTTATATATATATATATATATATATATATATATATATATATATATATATATATATTATATGATTTAATAAATAAGTAAGTTTGAGCCAGTTGTAATAAGACATTTACAGAATTTGGCAGACGCCCTTATCCAGAGCGACTTACAACTGAGGATTAAGGGCCTTGCTCAAGGGCCCAAAAGTGGCAGCTTGGTGGTTTTGCGGTTTGAACACATGATCTTCCGGTCCAGTGTCCAACACCTTAACAGTATATAAGACAGTATATAGTGTTTGATGAGCGACGCCGCCTCATAATACAAAACACACTGGTTTTTCTCCTTGAAGCACAAAACATGTATCCCATATTTCTTGGAAGTGCCTTCCGTCTGCACCAATTTTTCTCTTCCCTCGCTTCTCAATCCCGCTTGTCGGAAAAATCGCCCTCGGTAAATGCCAATGTGGGTTACAGTGCACTCTAGTGGCGGGATATCATCACTTCGCAGGGTACATAGTCGTATGCATTGTTATATTATTAACACAATAGCCCAACCTTATATTAATGTTATCATTTATGGGTAAATAAATTTTCATAGTTAATAGATTAACAATTTATATTACTTATTGGGAATTTCCCTTGTCAGATATTTATCAATTCTGAATAGGGTATTATGCTACAATGATAAGGACATATAATGTTGTTAAAGGATGAAGGCATGTTTCTATCTATCCATCCATCCACCTATCAATCAATCTATAATCTGCATCCGATTCTAAGAAATGTTCAGGACTACATTAGAAGAGATCTGGATGGTCCTGAAGGTTCCCTTCTAGTGCTTTCAAAGAAGAGAGGAGGAGGATATGAACTCGTACTTCTTCTCTCCACCTCTCTATGGCCTCCTAAAAACGTTCCTCTTTTCGTTCCTTCGTACACACACACTTCATCCGCAGCAAATCCGGCTCACTAAATAACTCGAGATTCAAACGGCCTTACGTAAATTCATCATTTGAATTTATTACCGGTCCCGGGTTTTTTGTTTTTCTATCAGCGTTACGGTTCCACCTTCCCAACACATGTTCAGCCAATATGCACACAAAACACAAACTCCCTCACACAAGCAAAATCCATCCATAACTCACTGAAATCTCCTCCGCACAACGCAACGCACGCGTGACTTTGTTCTTTCTGTACAGTTCGGGATATCGGGTGGTGTTTCACAGCAGAGCTATCCTGGAGGATATCCATTATCCTGTACAACACAGTTATACCCCGAGCCAAAAAAAGGTTTGTCTGGTTTCTTTTTGCAAATTGGGTTTGAAATTGAAACAGAAATCATGGCATCGAGCAAACTTTATTCCACAACATGATACTGGGGATAAGTCTTTTTTTTTCCTTCACCGAGTGTCAAGGATTTACATGTTGTAAGTGTGGTCCAAAAAAGACGAAACCGATAATGTGGATAAGTTTGAGGGTTGGAGTGAAATGAGGTTCATCAAATAAAACTATTGGAGCCTGGCATCCCAGATGATCCGTTTAAGAACAAAATCATAAACAACATTGTGATGAAAAATAGTGACGTTTCAGAAATCTTGAAATAGATTTGAATCAATTTGTCCTTCATGAGCAAGCCAGAAGAAGACGGTCATAAGAACGATCAGCTTCTTCTGTATATACTGTATACCAGGGGTGTGAAACTCAGTGTGACACATCAGCATTGTGGTCACCCTCGAAGCGCCAGTTGTATCTATAAGACAGTATATAGTGTTTGATGTGCGACGCCGCCTCATAACACAAAATACACTGTTTTCTTTCCTTGAAGCACAAACATGTATATCATATTTCTTGGATGTGCCTTCCGTCTGCACTCATTTTTCTCTTCCCTCGCTTCTCAATCCCGCTTGTGGGAAAAATCGCCCTCGGATACAGTGCACTCTAGTGGCCGGATGTCGTCACTTCGCAGGGAACATAGTCGCATGCATTGTGGGAGATGTAGTGTATTGTCAGTGGACGATTTAAACCTTATTTTAAGACAATCATACACCTTAAAAGTTCAATTAAATGAGGTATAATGACGCCACATCCAGCCCTTGAGTTTGACACGTGTCCTATAGAGGAAGCCATCTTGTAAATAGTCTTGTCCACCTTTCACTTGCTATTTAATATATTTTCCCATGAATATCTACTGAATTATTTCTTATATTAATAAGAATTATTATTATCAATTATTATTTGCAATGGAATTTCTATCCAATCCGATTTCAAATGATAAAATCATTGATTGAATTGTTGGGTTGAATTGTCAATTGGGTGTTTGAAGAAAATATGTGTAACATTACAAAACTAAGAAAAAAAAAACAATGCTTTAACTGATCAACAATGAAATGAGTTTATCTATAGTTTTCACATTACTGGGACCTCCTTATAAGTAAATCTACAAATGAATATATAGAGATTAATATATAAAGATATGAACCCTGCTTATTGGATTCTTTCCCTGAATGTTTGTATAATTCATGCAACCTAGAAATCCGATAAACCTCTACTAAATTTAAGAAAGCAATATAACCTGACAACGATGAATGACGATAGGTGTCATCGACAATCTTTCGAAAAAAATGTAAATATACCTAATGTGTCATAAAAAATATTGTGTATAATAAAGATCAGATCGAATCGGGAGAGTAATATAAAGAGTATTACTTCTCCTCTTCGATAGAAACATTTGGTGTGTATTATCCTGCAGCAGGCATGAAGTCATGTGAGCTACTTGTAATGCTCAGGCATCAGTGACACAATTGCTATAGTTATGCTCATGTTTTCCTTATTGAAACCTCCTGAGATGTTAATTCAAACTGAGATCTCCAATAATTCGAGGTATTTTGTAAAGAACCATTTTCCAATGTGCTATGGAAATGAATGTATTCCGGCTGATGTAAACACAGCTGCATGTTTTTCATGTTCATGAGCATGCCGTTCTTTCCATTCTGAAGACACACACACACACACACACACACATGTAAGAATTTGTTGTGTGCCTCATTAACCTCTGGACACATTGCTGGGTTGACAGCTAACATGCCCTGAGCTACTTTTGATTTTCAACTTCATCATATTACGAAGCCAAACACTTGAAATTACCAACAGCTTGGACTGTTTGATTGAGTCACAATCTGATATGTAGTGCCTTGTGGTTTTCCTCCCTGGAGATTTTTAAATGCTTAACAAGAAGAAGATTGCGCAACTTTCCTTTATTCGGCGGTCTCGGCACCCGGGCCGCCTCCTTTGTCCCGTAAATCCTTTCCACGCCGTTTCTGTAGAACTCTCAGTCTCTACGCACATTTATCACTTCCATTGTGAACGTGTCTCTAGCATCTGGTCGTGTACAAATTGCAGTCAGGGACATCACCCAGGTTAAACTCGTCCAGCCTTGACAAGTAGCAAATAGCGCCTGGTATTGCACTAAACGTGTTAAACATGCTGGGTGGAATTCGCTGTCGGTCCCCGTCACCCAGAACGGACCGTTAAAACATGGTTTGTAGATGACTCTAAGAAAGACTTTTGCCGTGTGGTCATGTGACCTCATCATTCCTCAGTCACTGTTAGCAATGGGCTCGCCTGTTTATACGCCACCAGCTATTCCACCTTTCTTGTTGAGCTGCATAACATCGATGATACCCTGGAGTATTCCATACTGGTTTTGGCAAGGTAGTAGATTTTGTACGCCCCTTTACTTGTCCAAATGTACTTGTCTTTGTTACCAGTTGGCTCATCTGCTCACTTATCATCCAGGATGAGATGGTGCTTGGTAGGGAGTGATTTGAACGAAATTCCGATGAACGTGTCGCCAACTTCCCATGGTCAGTACGGGAGGGTGGAGCTCAGCGGTCTAATGCACTGAGCTAATGACTGGAAAGGTCGGGGTTCGATCCAAGGTATCGCCAAGCTGCTGCCCTAAGGTCCTTGAGCAAGGCCCTTAAACCCCTCTGTGCTCTAGGGCGCTGTATCATGCCTGACTCTACGCTCTGACCCTTCCATAAGAAGCTGGGCTATGACAAGAAAGAATTTCACTGTGCTGTAATGTATATGTGACAAATAAAGGCTATTCTATTCTGCAGCTGGTGTTTATTGGCAGATGTTGGGGTGTCTTTTCTTGAAGAACCTCAGCACAGTCCTGCATATAGGCTCTGTTGTCATTTATGCTCATTGTCCTCTAAGGCAGCGGTCCCTAAACCTTTCTTGCGCCACGGACCCGCCTGTAAGGTATAATGGATACATGCAGCAATATATATATATATATATATATATATATATATATATATATATATATATATATATATATATATATATGTGACCAGAATAAAGCCTGGTATTTTAATGAAGAATGCTTGGTATTTCTATGCTCCATTAAATAAAATATTCTGTTTGTTTTTTTTATTGACATATTTTAGGAATTGGGATTGTATGTCACTTGGGTGTGCCTACAGGAGGCACCATAGCACTTTAAACCAAGCCTTGGTTTGGGGTCCAATGAAACATATTTAAAAAAGACTCCTACTATTCACTCAGCACGCCATCCCTGCACTCGCAATCACCCGAGTATTAATCCGCCTCACCTGGAGCCAGTTCCAGACAGACCAGCTCCAGTCTCACTCGCTCTTTCTTTCTTTCTTTCTTTCTTATCTTATTCTTACATAGGGTCGTGCAAACTACCTAGATGCTCCTTTGAGCGGCTTCTGTTTATTTTCTATGTTTTCTAAATAAACCCTTTTAAGTTCATTCCGCCTTGCGTCTGTGTGCTTCCGTAACACCAAAGTTCAGAGGAGTCTTTATTTGCATGGCATCCGTGAAATCTAAACATTTTATACATGTGACCTTTGGAGTCTTTGGAACATTTGGATTCGTTGTCAGATTGCACTTTTAACATCAAACTATTTATTTTATTTTATTTATTCGCAGTTTCTTTGGATCCAAAAGTTATTTCATCCAACATGATTTTCTATTTCAATTTTCGAAGACAGGCCTTATATTTTAGTATTATTATTATTATAATATAATAGCTTCCTGGGAGAGATAGTAAATCTGCAAAATTCCTCCAAAGATCCAGACTGGATTTTATTTATTTATTTATTATTATTATTATTTAAGGGTGTTTTTGTTTTTGGATCCTCAGTCTGTAATATCTTACATGTGATATATTTCATACTGACATTTCAGTAATTATTCCATTTGATATTTATCTACAGACATTCATTTCTACTATTAAAAAAACACGTGCTGCAAAATATACACCTGCGTTGCCAAATGAAATATCCGCTTCAGCCAAGCGCATATCATTTTGCTCTTAATTACAGACATGTGTAAATACGATTTACACTTAAAAGTGCAGCACTTCATTTTGCAGCACTAACGACATTATTATATCAGGACTGTCAAAGTTAACGCTATTAACGCGTTAACGCAAATTCGCTTTAAGGACACTAATGTTATTAACGCACGATTAACGCCGTGTTAACACCACAACAAAGAACAAAAAAATAAAATAAATAAAATAAACTTTCCTTGAATTACGCCTACTAGCTGCACATTCACAACAGGTACGATCTCCTCACTATATTAGCGTATATTACCGTATGGAACCTTACGCAAGCGCATCTCATTCCCAAACCCATGTTACGAAATGCGCTTCCGTATAACTTAAACGTATCACCAGTTTCTATGGAAAGCAACCGGAACAGAATTCTTAAAGGAGCCACGTCCCATATTTTACACTTAAAACCAACACTAACATTGAAATGAACAAGAAATGAATGAATGAACAAAAATTTATGTACAAAAATAATTTCCAGAGTAAAATAAATATTAAATAAGGAACACTTTTATTAAAGGGAGAGAATTTGAGAGAAATGTATATAATTATAACATCTGTTACAGGTAGTATTAGAATTAATTTATGGTACACTGCGATTGATTAATCACCTTTTAACTCACGGCAATTAATCGAGATTAAATATTTGAATCTATTGATAGCCCTATTATATATATATATATATATATATATATATATATATATATATATATATATATATCCCATTCAGAATTCTGTTGCTGAGAGACCGCATTTTTATTACAGTTCTGGTGCTGTGATTCAGGCCACTGTGGACATTTGTTTTAATATGCTCTCTTCCGTATCATGCTATGTCCACAGCAAGAAAAAAAAGTAGTATTCTTGGCATTGGACTGGTGTTTAAGGTTAGCCAACTTTGCTTGGGTGGTCCTGAATGTACAGTGTTTTCCATACTTGCGTTTTGAACACCCCAATCCTGGGGTATTTTTCCTCTGCTTTAATACACCCGATTCAGCTAAGTAACACGGTATTCTAGAGGGCCTGAATTTAGACCCCAAAAAAAAAAAAACAGGTTAAATGATATGACATCTAAAATTCAATGTACAATAAACACATAATAATCACTGCAATTACTTTAATTATATTTCTGGTTTCTCTTTGTATTGCATTTGTTTGCATTTTATTTGATCGTGTCTATATAGAAAATTTTTATTCTTTTTTTTAATCATTTCATACAATTTTACACAACAGGGCAGTCGTTAAAAGCATTACATGTTGCACTATGTGTGATCATGGGACATGGAACGAAACGAAACAAGAGAATCAACTATCGATAAACTTTATTTTTTATTTATTTCTATTTTTTTCAGTTTTGTGCAAAAATAGCTTTCACTACTTGCGAGCAAGTGGTGCCAAGTGAAAATAATACAAAATCGTCTGCCGCTGGAGTTCATCACCCAAATCCAACTCCATCACAACCCATAGAGTTGCTTCATAAATGAATGTCCAAGTTACTGATGCAGCTTTTTCATTATAAAAAAAACAACAATTACGATTATATGCAAAGAAACCACTGACATTTAAAAGAAAGAAACCCATCGCAGAAAGTAATAATAAAAAAGATATACAAAAGCATAAAAAACATACTTTCATAGAAAACATACCTTCGCATCCACAACTATTTTTGACAAAACAGTCATAAACCAAAAAAATATTTACACAGTTTAGAAATCTGTACAAATAGTTTCCCACCCAAATACTTAAACGATAAAAAAAAAAACCCACGTAAGACTTGAGCTGTAGCGAAAAGACTGAGGTAGCACATGAAGACAGAGAACAAAATAAGACATATTTAGAGACAGAAGTACCTACTTATAAATCTTATAAATCTTATATTTGGATTTTGACAAAGTCCAGTTAAGAAATCTGTTATATTAGTATCGGTTTGTCGATAACACTAAATACTGAAGTATTTTAGTGCATTTCTGCAAATATCATTTATGTGGAAGTTTGGGAAAACATCGTTATTATTATTATTTCCGCGGCATTGCGTGAGATTTGACTGGATTGGGATTATTTGTGTTTTTCTTACGTGCATAACAGGTTAATCCAATTATGACATTCACTGTAAACTGAAGTTAGACATATTAGCCAGGCAGAAGATTTTATACATATATATATATATATATATATATATATATATATATATATAGAGAGAGAGAGAGAGAGAGATAGAGAGATGGGAGAGCAGAGAGAGAGAGAGAGAGAGAGAGAGAGAGAGAGAGAGAGAGAGAGGCAGATGCAAAAGAAACATTAAAGCTTTTATAATAAATGCATTTTGACTAAAAAAAAAGGATATTTATGGTTATTTAAAACTGAGGTTTCTTTAAGGATTTCGAAACCATTGTTTAGGGCAATTTTCAAACAATTTGTTTAGTTCTAGCAAATATTACCATAAATTTACTGCTGATTATTTGACAATACATTACTACTTGTTATGTATGGACAATCAAACAATTCCTGGCATGTGGTTCTAATGAAATCATCAGTGAAGATTACAGATGGTGAGAAACGATAATGTATTTCGAGCACTTTAATATTACTCTAAACCTGTAATTACTGTCAAAGCAACTGGACTAGAAAATAAACCAACACCTCGTGACCAATCAGAACGGACGCTTCAATGCCCGGCTGGGATGCTACCAAGCCAGATATCCGGCTCACATGAGTTTACTTTTCTCCTCTGACTTCTTGAAGGCTGCTTCATTGTTTTTGCACCTTGGGCGCAACTTTTTAAACTGTTATTGATTTTGGAAGGCTTTAACACGGGCCTACAGGAAAGGTCTCTTTTCTTTGGAGTGTTGCCTTTTTCGTCCTTCTTCCTTTCCAGTTCCTACACAGAGAATCTGTCCTCCCTACAGTTCACGAAGGTTCCTCTGGCCAGTACAACAACAAAGCCAGTCTCCCCCCCACAATCCCCCCCCCCCCCCCCCCCCCCCCGCCCCCCCCCAGATGCTGAGCACTGCTGCCTGCTCGCCTGCCACCCCTGCACTATATAAACTAATAGGAGTCATGAAAAAATACAAATAAAAATACCAGAAGGTTAGGAGTGGAAAAGTGCAGTAAAAAAAATATATCACAACAAAAGTACAAAAAAAACATGTTGATTAAATACAGTGTGATCAATATATTTATATTCTTTTGTAAAAGATCATAAAATGACTGACTATATATTAAAAAAAAAAAAAAAAAAACCCAGCACTGCTGGCGAACATCGTCTCTTCAGCCACATGCTTGTAAATAATATTTAGGATTAAGAAGATATTGGTCTGGATGGAAGACGGTGACGGAGGTGATGTGGGTCCCACTCGCTCTCACAACGAGAGAGAATTCCAGGAAAAGTTGGTAGGCAAAATGTTTTTGACGGCGTGTCCCCGACGAAGTGGACGGGAGACCCTTCGTCTGCTAACACATCACTCTCGAACGGTGAAGACACGGAAGGCCCCGCCATGTGTCTGAGATTTACTGGAAAAGAAACGGTTAACACTTAGCTAACACTGAAAAAAAAAAACACCGGCTCAGGTCGTTTGCACAGTGTAACCATGACAACGCTGTTACCAGGCCAGCTTAAAACGGCTAACTAACTAGCGGAGGTAGTAATGTATGTACCTACATTTTTATAAATATTCTGGAAAAAAATGTAAATATTATTTTGGGAACTTTACAAGACGTAGAATATCTAATCTTTGTTATATGTGAATAAATCAATAGTGCATTAAATGGAAGTTACATGTAACGGCAAAGGGGCACGGTGGCTTAGTGGTTAGAACATCAGCCTCACACCACCAGGGTCCGGGTTCGATTCCCGTCTCGGCCATGTGTGTGTGGAGTTTGCATGTTCTCCCTGTGCCTCAGGGGGTTTTTCTCCGGGTTCTCCGGTTTCCTCCCAGTCCAAAAACATGCACAGTAGGTTGATTGGCACCTTTGACTGGTGTGTGTGTCCTACGATGGGCTGGCATTCCATCCAGGGTGTATCCTGCCTTAATGCCCATAGACGCCTGAGATAGGCACAGACTCCCCGTGACCCGAGGGAAGATCGGACAAACCGGTTGGATAATAATAATAATAATAATAATAATAATAATAATTTGTTGCTCTCCCGCAAAGTTTGGGGGTTCGATTCCCACTTCCGTCAGTGTATCCTGTCGTAGCTATGCAAAGGTTCAATTTCTAAAACAGTATTAAATATTATATTGTTATGAAGTCTGGCTTTGTCGTGGCTGTGCTTATAAAAAAACGTTAATATAAACTCGTAAACAGTAATGCACATTTTTTCAGCATGTTCAGCTAAATTGTAGCTGATCTTAAAATATACTGCATATCAATATCACAAGCTGTTTCCCATGTCCGGATTTATTATCTTGTTAAAAATGCTTCCCAAGAAGTGAGGTCCATGAAGGTCCCCGGTTTTCTAACATTGATAGAACCCAGTAGAAAGTTTACAATATTTTTATTTTAGCTTATACTGTAAAAACAGATGCCACATCAACTTGAAATAAAAAAAAAATTAAAAGTTTTACTCTCTTACTCATTTGAATAAGGAAAACATTTTTTAAATAAGGGATATTATTTTTATTATATTATAACTTATTGTTCATTAATTCATTGTTCATTTCATTTATTTAAGGGATTTTTTTTTCGAACCCTTTATATTGATTACACATCGCCTTTGAAGCAAATGTAACATACAAAAAATGTATTCTTGCGTTTAGTTTATTAGTTTGGTTTTTTTTTTTTTTTCGTTTTTTTTCTCTTGTCCATTTTTAAATGGGACTGTATGTTTTAAGTTTCTCTGATCTCTATCCATTTTGATGTACGGAAACAAATCTCCGGCACAAATAAAGAATAAGTAAATACCACTTTTGACGATTAACTTGAATATTAGTCCTTCACAGAGAAGTGTGACTCCTGCGAAAGGTAGGTTTCTATACTGTTTATTTAGAAATACTGGCGCTGTATTCATGTTAACAATCGTGTTTAAACCGAATGACCCTTTTGGATTCCCACATGCTTTATGGACTATTGAACTTGGCGCAATCGCGTTGTTATGAATTCATTAGTGGAGTGGCCTTCAAGCTGAACCACACTGTGGAAAGTCGGGGATAGGAAACAAGGCACTGGGTTTCAGATTGGCTGTAATTATCCGGGGAGTCCGTCCATGACAGGTAACTGGAGAGCCTGTGATTATTTTCCTGTTAATGAGGCAGAGTTCACGCGAGCAGTGGCTAGCATCGTGCGAGTAAAGACGTCGGGGTCCGCCCTCAATTCCTCAAGTTGGTTTTGCTAGTGCAGAATTTTGTATTGGATTGCTAAAAGGGTTTGTGTGTGTGGTCCGTCCACATGCTGTTTTTGTGTCATGGCTATTAGCACGTACACTCACTACCCATACAACTGGAGAAAAAGTGAGCAAGTACCTTTCAGACTGGACACCATTTTTCAGGCTGCCCGTGTAGCTGTTCTTCTTCTCCATTGGCAAGATGTCCACGTAGCCGCCTGACGCTTTGATCACACCGGCGTGGAGAGCGGCCCGGCAGATGCTGGAGCTCTGTAACAAATGCGCAATGCTATTTACTCAAAACACTGACATTTAAATGGTCACATTTGTTATTTGGAAAATTCCTGTACATTTGATTCTAATTATCCAACTTTTGGAGGAAAGAATTTTCGGTTGATTTACATTAATTAATTAAGTCATTCATTCATCTTCTACCGCTTTATCCGATCTTCCCTCGGGTCAGGGGGAGTCTGTGCCTATCTCAGGCGTCTATGGGCATTAAGGCAGGATACACCCTGGATGGAATGCCAACCCATCGTAGGGACACACACAAACTCACATTCACACACACATTCATACACTAGGGACAATTTTCCAAGGTGCTAATCAACCTATAGTGCATGTTTTTCGACCGGGAGGAAACCGGAGAACCGGGAGAAAAAACCCCTGAGGGACGGGGAGAACATGCAAACTCCACACACATACATGGCCGAGACGGGAATCGAACCCGGACCCTGGTGGTGTGAGACAAACGTGCTAACAATTAAGCCACCGTGCCCCTTTGTTGATTTACATATTATACCTATTTACATATTACTAATATGCACATATGTACTGCTGCTGTCATATAATACATTTATTTATTTATTTTTTTAATTTCACATACTTTATTGATTATATACATTATTGATTAATTCTTCGCCTATCCCCAATTTGGGGATTGGGGTCAGAGTACAGGGACAGCCTTGATACAAGCACCCCTGGAGCACAGAGGGTTAAGGGCCTTCCTCAAGGACCCAAGAGTTCTGCTCAGACCACTCTGCCTCTGGCCTCAACCCACTGAGCTCCCCCGTCAGCGCAGGTGTATTCGAAATGTGAGTTAATGAAAAATGTTGCATGCTCTAGAAAAAGCAAACAGGGTTTTGCCACTACAGCCTTTTGTAAACGCAGCAAAACTGCCTGCTGCCTACAGGAACAGCTGCTATTATTTTTAACATTGACACGCGAGGTCGTATCTGATCGCCTCCCATATTCGCGCCAACTCTCTGAAAAAATGTCCCATCCTCAAAGTGTATTTTGAACACCCTCTGATTCGCATTCGAATGCTGAGTCACCACTCATTCCATTACACCCACCAATGTTCACGATATGACCTTCAGGCCGACAGTTTAATATCTCGACACTGTGTGCACACATTACTGTCGGTCTTCGCACTTCCCTGACTTTACATACACATAAAATGCCAGCAAAGTATATCCTTTGTGTTTGTGACCATATCCATAGATACTGAATGACCAGCCCAATTCAACTTGACCTTCTAAAGGCAAATAGATGAGCTCAGTCCGCAGACAAATGACATCATATAACCAGCGAAACAGGGTTAAAACGGTCTTTATGAACGCCAGTCCCCCTTTCCCCCGGGCCAAGGCACAGGGGCCCACTTACGAATAATAAAGACAGATAAAGAAGGTTTACTTGTTTTTTTCCTAATGTTTATTGAAGATAAATGAATGCTAATTGCAGGTGGATAAATTAATAAATGAGATTAGAGTTCTCTTTGTATGTATGTATTATATATATATATATATATATATATATATCTATATATATATATATGTATATATATATATTATATATATATATATATATATACACATGTACACATGTGTACACACATATGTGTGTGTATTTATGGACAGCAAAATCCTTTACAAGCTTATTTGTGGCTCCGCCCCTCAATATATACACCATAAACCAGCACCCAATCATAGCATAGCATTTATGTTGAGTAAAGTAGCATCAAACAACTGAAAAGTGAGAGTTTCGTTTGTGCCCCTGTCCCAAAAGACAGCTCTGATCCGTGGCCAGCTGGAAAGACCCTGGGCTTTGACAGAGGAATGTGATAAACAGGCCAAAACGCAGCAGAGAGTGTGTCCAAGTTCAGTTCCAGCAAATGTGAGTGTCTCAGACAAGCATAAGTCTATTAGAGCTTTATCCCTTTCAGACAACGAGGATCAGCGAGTCAGCGGGAGAATGCAGGGCCAGTTGAGGACAATCTCCAGAGCAGCTACGAATCATCATACAGTTCAATCATTCCGGACATTTTTACTAACAGGCTACATATTTGATTTGATTGGATTTGATTTCTCTTTAAGCCATTCCTGAGGACAACATGGACATAGTATGCAGGCTGTAATATATACTCAAATCTGAAGATTTGTTAGAATTAAGCTCTCTAAATCAATAATGATTGGCTAATTAATGCATTACTAATTGTAATATTATATTAAATGGTCTTTTTGAGGATCAAACAATCTACACCTTATAGTTTTGTGTCTAAGTGTTCTGATTGTATCAGAGAAGAAGAAGTAGTATAGCATTTATTTGTCACATATACATTTACAGCACAGTGAAAGTTTACAGCTCTTCTTCGCATATCCCCTTCGCATTGTTGGTAGCTGTGGTCAGAGCGCAAGGTATCAGCCATGATACGGCGCTCCCCTGGAGCACAGAGGGTTAAGGGTCTTGCTCAAGGACCCAAGGGCAGCAGCGTGGCTGTGGTCAGAGCGCAGGGTATCAGCCATGATACGGCGCCCCCTGGAGAACAGAGGGTTAAGGGTCTTGCTCAAGGACCCAAGGGCAGCAGCTTGGCCATACCGGGGATCAAACCCGGATCTTCCGATCAGCAGCCCAGCGCCTTAGATCACTGAGCTACACCTCCCTCCCATGCATGATTAAAAATGAAATATTGTATGTAAATTGTGATATATATGGCAAGGAATTACAAGGCCTACATATTCGCTGGGTGACCTATTGTGCTAAATAGTGTCTGTTTCATGTCAGATGGCTGAGAGGGTCTCAGTGTGACTCTTTGGCCTGGCTTTAGAGCTGGTCTTTAATGTTCATCAGAATTGGAATATTTAAAATCATTTGGCATCAAATGAACCTTTTAACCCCAAATACAGAGAGGATCTACTTACATCTTCGTAGACTCCACTGCCAATCACTGGAGCCCAGTATGAAGGTTGAGTCTTACAGCTGGGTGGGCATTTAACCCTGAATAAACAGAAATAGAAAAAATAAATAAACAAAAATATTTCATTCTGAAATGTGACCGTCGTGGATGAGAACAAAAAGGGGCGTGGACTCTAAATGCCTGGTGTGACCAAGATTCAGAAATAAATAAACAAACAAACAAACAAATAAATAAATAGAAAGATAGATAGATAGATAGATAGATAGATAGACAGATAGATAGATAGATAGATAGATAGATAGATAGACAGACAGACAGACAGACAGACAGACAGACAGATAGATAGATAGATAGATAGATAGATAGCTAGATAGACAGACAGACAGATAGATAGATAGATAGACAGACAGATAGATAGATAGATAGATAGATAGATAGATAGATAGATAGATAGATAGATAGATAGATAGACTTGAAAAGTGCAGCTTTTTTTGTACACATTATTGAGAAACCAAAAAAGAAGCATGAACTAAACACTCCTGGAGAACATCTTTGACACTGGAGACTCCTTCCACAAACATTACATTTATGTCTTCTTTAACTGGAAACTTTCTGACCAATCATACCTAATTTTAAACTGAATGTACAATGGTTTGTGTTTCATAATAAGCTACATATGCTGACGTATTCAAAACTTGAATGAATGAATGTACAATAACAATATGTTGATAAACACAGCAGCAGAATGGAGATGCGTTACCTTGGGCAGGCGCTGCGGCTGCTGAAGGGGCAAATATCAGCCGACCTGGTGTAGCAGTCAACGGATTTTACTGTAAAAAGCAACACAAACAGTGCTCGAGTTAAATTTTTTTGCGTGCAGAACAGACAAATAACTTTAACTAATGGGAAAATCACTTACATTCTACTTTTGCCACCGTAAATGCATTGGCTGTTTTATATTTACTGTAAAGGGGGGGGAAAAAGCACTTTTTGTCACACCGTTAAGCAGAACCGTAAAATCAAATGCTCTTCCATCAAGGAACATAAACACTGATGAAGAAAATGATATTTGAAATGCGAATCGACCGTACCTCAAGGACTCGACGCCGTTCTTTGAGGCTTTGACAAAGAACGGGAAGTGGTCCTTCCTCGTGACCTCCACCAGGCCTCCGTTATTATCGATGGCCCCGTGATGTATCGCAGCGCGGCAAATACTGGATTGCTGGAAGAAACAGGAAAAAATAATGGAGGAAAAAAAAGTATTATTTTATTATTTTTTTACGTGCATAAAAAGATGCTAAATGTACCACATGTACCAATGTACCAAATAAGAAGACGTACCACATCGTAGAAGAGCGTGCCCCACACTTTAACGGTGGTGTATAAGCAGTTAGCAGGGCAGTTGAACCTGGATGAAGCGCACACGCAGAGTTTAATTGGTGAATTTAGACCGTCACGATAGTTAAAAATATCTGCGGGGAGATTTTAACACGGACCTGTTGCAGGTTGCGCCTTTGCACTTGTCCCTCATCTTGGTTTCGCACTTGATGTTTTGAGCTGCAGAGCAGAAAAAATGTATGAAATAAAATACAATACAATGCATGCTGTTATTTACAGCACAATTGTGTAATGGCATGTAGTCGATTTTAAGGTTACAAAACAGGAACAGTAAAACTTCTGACTGTTACAAAACACTGATACTTTAAAAGTTCATTCATTCATTCATCTTCTACCGCTATATCCGATCTTCCCTCGGGTCACGGGGAGTCTGTGTCTATCTCAGGCGTCTATGGGGATTAAGGCAGGATACACCCTGGATGGAATGCCAACCCATCGTAGGGCATACACACACACAGTCATACACTAGGGACAATTTTCCAAGGTGCCAATCAACCTACCGTGCATGTTTTTGGACCGGGGAGGAAACCGGAGAACCCGGAGAAAAACCCCCTGAGGCACGGGGAGAACATGCAAACTCCACAACACACATGGCGGAGGTGGGAATTCGAACCCCGACCCTGGCGTTGTGAGGCGAACTTGCTATCCACTAAGCCACCGTGCCCCTACTTTTCAAGTTCAAATGATTACTAATAAAACAAGTGCATTAAATTAAAATATATGATTTTTTTTACAGGGGCAACTGCCAGAGGAGTACATACACTTGGTTACGTTACTTAAGTCGAAATTTGGGGTATCTATACTTTATCAAAGTAAATTATTTTTCCCTTTTTACTTCTACTCCTTCCATTTTCATGCAATTATCCGTACTTTCTACTCCAATCAGTGTAAACATCGCCTCGTTAAGCCTTTTCATTTCGGCTCGTAAGAGCAGATAAACGGCTCCATCCGGATAGAGTGAATGTGATTGGATGAGATATAAACATGTACCATTCCGACACCCTATTGGTTAGTACGCGATCCATCGCACCTTCACACAACACAATTCACGTCACTTTCCAGCAAGGACATAACCAGAGTTACGGTCGTTACTCAAAAAACAGATTATTTCTTAAAAGTGATTATTTCTCCACTACTGACTGTAGATGTTTGAATAAAATAGCGATCGGCACGGCCTAAGCTTTCGTCCTTAATGCCTTTTTTTTTTTTCCTACATTACGTTTAAACTTTAAGTCATTTTGAAACTGGTACTTTTACACTTTTACTTCAGTAAAAAGCTTGAGTTGAGACTTCAAACTTCTACAAAAGTCTTTTTAAACCCCTACTATCTATACTTCAGCCTGAGGAATGAATACATTACATTAATATGTATACACTTATAAATAAATGAACAGGTCTTACTCAGAAAGCGAGTGCTCTTGGGAGTTGTGGATTTTTTAGGTGTAGAGGGTTTAGGTTTACTCCTGGAAGCAGGTTTGGAGTGAGTAATCTCCACCTGAACAGGAACCTGAGGCTTCTCCACCTCGTTCATGTCTTGAGTCTCGGGACGTTGAGGAGATCCTGAAAGAAGCATGGCAATTAAATCCACGTAGTAATGACTGGAGTGAAGTATCTTACGGTGTATTGGAGGTCATATGGCATGTTCACACATTTTACATCATGCAGAATTCGCCTTCAAATACACAACTTCAGCCTCTAGTAATGACCGCGTTCTTAGTCGTTTGATCTTTTATGACATGTTCTGAGTTAGAAATAAATCTACTAAAAAAGGAAATAAATAAATAAAAAAAAGGAAATAAATAAAAAAAATTTACCTTTGTAGCACAGATTGTCTTTGCAGACTCCTCCATAACTGGGAGGACACTGAGAACATGGACGTCCATGTTGGTAGGGCGCTTCCCCAATCCAGTTTCCCCTGATGGATAACATCAGATCATGAGTTGCATTTAGAAAGTTATCAAGAATCCAAATAACAACCAGCAATTAAACTCTTATAAATAATTAGCTTCTTTTTTTTCTACACTCAAGCCACTTTTCCGACACACACATATACAGATATTTTTTATGTATATATATATATATATATATATATATCGTATATATATCTATATATATATATATATATATATGTGTGTGTGTGTGTGTGTGTTTTGGTGTATGTATATATATGCTATCTATATATATATCTAGATATATATATATATCTATATATATATATATATATATATATATATTATTTTTTTTATTATTATTATTTTTTTTTTTTGCCTACAAAATATATATATAATTATTTTCAGACGAAATGAACACTAGAAAGAGTTAGAGGGTGAAACCTACTTTGGTGAGTAGTTGCACACGAGGTATACAGCGTTTTCCCACATCTCGCCCCACACGTTCATGCTTGGACACACATGGACAGCGCAACCCACACGGTTACTGGTCGCCCAGACGAGCTGCAAACAACCAGAGACATCGATCAGCAATCTACACAAAATCTACTCCTTCCTAGTAAACATCAAGGTTGTTTTTGCTTATTATAGATAGAATCAAAAAGAAATTTTGTCCTGATTGCAGTCTAGATTAAGGCATGAAACATGATGTAGAACCTGCATATACATCGCGTCAGTTGTGCAGGGCTGACAACGTTCTTATGTGATTCCCTGAGCACTGAGAATGATAATGAATAATAAGAAATAACAGAATTTCTGCAGAATAAACATCCAAGAAATGATTTACTTTCTGTCAATTCAAACTATTTCTCTAAAGAGTGCAATTGTTCTTATTAAAACAAAAGTCTTATTAGTATTTCATAGTTTATATTATTCCAATTATTTAGCAAATCTACCGTGTTATTTGATTGGATGTTTATTTGTAGATATTTTCTATTAACAAGGCCTTCGTTGTGAAGGTTACCTTAGAAATGTTACCTTAGAAATGCATATTACAAATTATTCAAAGTGTAATAAAAAGTGTGACTTTTCAGAGTTAAGTAACTGATAACATAAAATGAAAGGAACTGATTACATTTGATTACTTTTATTTGGCCACTAGGTGGCACTTTAAGTTAACATTCTAAAAAAAAAAAAAGGTTCAAAAATAATCGAAATAATTTTTCAAAATGAATCCGCAGCAGATTGTCATCATTAAATCCAAATTATGTTTCAGTGGAAAATCACGCCGTCGGCTAAAGCGCTGACTTTAAACAAAATTGTCCAGATGTTGAAGTAATTTCATTTTTTTTCCGCAGTAACTGTAACGGATTTCTGTTACATTTATTTTGCAATCAAATTACGAAACGCCGTTACTAGTTACTCCAACACATATGATGCCAATAATTCTGACTGATTGATTGGGACAGAGTTGCCTGTAATGAACCAATACAGTAAAAGAAAAAGTAAACCACAATATCCTTGAAAAATGCAAAGCTAATCCGACTATAAAAAAAATCACTGGAAAATTGAAACGTCAGCGATATTTCGGCATCATTTCACAGACAGAAAGATTTGTTGACTTCTTTCCTTGCACTTTGGGCCCTCAGTCCTGTTTAAGTCAAACACATATGGATAGATGGGTCTGCAGGGGGCTGTAAACAGAGACTGCTGAAACCCATTCAGAGCAGAAGGAGATGCACATGAAGGGTGACCGGTTATCCGTTTCCTGCGAGCGTCAAGTCCAAACAATCTCCTTCCACACAACGGGAAAAATAATAATAAAAAGGTCGGCACACGAAGCACTGACTTAAGATCTTAAAACCGGGTCAAATTTGGTATTTTCCTGCGAAACACACGATACACAATGGAGTTCATCCAGTGCAACCACTCTGTATGGGCCAAGACTGTTTTACTAGTAAATGAATGGAGATTCTGACGCAGCACTTTTTCACTTATGTACAGTTCAAAACTACACAGCGGGTTTGTGTGTAGTCCAACGGAGCAGTGGGTTTAAAAAGAGAGAGAGAGAGAGAGAGAGAGAGAGAGAGAGGGGAGAGAGAGAGAGAGAGAGAGATTGTCGCTCTCTCTCTTTCTCCGCTTTAGTATTTCATTTAACAGAGCATGTTCAACCCAGTCAGTCCTTTTAGAAAAACTTAAGGCTCCGATATCCTAGAAAAAATATTGGCACCCCTACGAAACCCGTACAAAAAAAAAAAAAAACGCAGCAATTGAAATAATCTCCACATTTTAAGAGCTTTAAAAAGAAATAAAATGAGGTATGAATACAAGAGTACAAGCTCCCTAAACCACAAATGACAGTAGGTTATTAATGTTTACTGCTCCTTTTTTTTTTAATGGCACAGAATCAGTGGCTTGATGACTAACTTCTGAGTGCTGACTACTAAAGTCTTTTCTCTGCCAAGAGGTTACAACTTAACCACAAAAGGATCTTTATACAAGAGAATAGCGATGCGTGTTTTAGGTTTAATTCTGTTGCATGGACAACAAGCAAACAATAGTAGCCATAATGGAAAAAAAATTAAATATAAAGGATTTGTGACGTCCCTAAAATCATATTTTGATTTATTTGGTTTATTTCGGGTACCGTTTGCCGTGTATATTATTATTTTGATTTGCGGGATTCGTTTTTTTAAAATGTATTCACAGTGCGCTTTGTAAATCTAAGCTAGTAATGACATATTTTCCAATTTCGGAGCTGACTAACAGGCTGGTAAAGCCGCAAGAAGAGAGCAGTAGCTGTCTGAGGAGGTGTGAAAGACCAATGAGGGCTGGGGCGGCTTAGTGTGTTTCGTTTAAATCTTCACAAGTTTTCAGGTCAAATATAAAAAAAGAAAAAAACATTAAAAAAGAAAAAGCGCTCCAGGATTCAGAGAAGAGTTTCCAGATGTTTGTGACCCGAATTCACCAGGAGACTGTTTTCACAAATCCATCACAGCTGCTAAGTAAAGTCTAAGAAGATACAGTGCCAGTGCTCATTCTGTCCTTCTGTAAAGATTTCAGCCTTTCTATCTTTTCCTGTATTTCATTCATTACAAAGATTCCCCCCCCCCTCCATATCGCTCGAGAAAAAAACAACACCGGTTGAATCTTTTTTTTTTTTTTTAAATCCAGGGTCATTTAAAGGTTCGAACGATTAATAACACGCTATAAAGAGAAATGTGCTTCTGAAACATAGTTATATCCCAGATGTCATAAAGATGTCATAAAGGAGCGCATTCCATTATCCTCTCCATTAACGTTGCAGTTAGCCTGTTTGCGTATTAAGGTATTCCATTTCCTAATAAATAAATGTGTCCGCTTAAAAAACCTCCAATATCCCAACAGGGGCCGCCGACCAGAGTGTCAGGTGTTTATTCCAACTCACGCGACATCAGCACTTTCATGTGCACATTCCTATGCAGCTCACACCTTAATGATTGTCTCCTGTCAGTGTTACTGATAGGAAAGCATGTGAATGTGAGTGCTACTGGCTGGAGCAACTTGTGATCTCTGGTGGCACCGATAGGGAGCTCGTCATTTAATAATATTTCACCATTAATATTAACAATATTAAACCATTTAATAATACCTAGTTCGATAATCCTCATGCAATATCCATTTTGAAACATCCTTCGAGTGACGTAACATTCCTTTCATTAATATCTTCCAGTACTATCCGTATAGGTGACAATATTCTTTTGGGAAAGTTTCTAGCATTCAAATACAAATAGGAAGGTATGATTGGATAATTCTGTCCCTCCCTATATAATTTTCGTTTGAATGAAATAGCAAAAGTATCTTATAATGTGCAGATAGCATAAGATCGGTGTTGGGAAGGTTTCGTTGGAAATGTATTACAGATTACAAATGACCCTATTCAAAATGTAATAAGTAATATATCTTTTCAATGATATTATAAAAGAAAAGTAACCGATTCCGTTTGATTACATTTCATTTGGCCACTAGGTGGCACTTTAAGTTAACGTTCTAAGACAACAAGTTTCAAACCGTTCGAAAACAAAATCCATTCTATTATTCTAAATGAAACTGCAGCAGATTGTCAACATTCAAACCCAAATCACCTTTCATTTGGATGAACATTTCATTTTCATAATCATTGAATTGCACTTTTTTCTCAGTTACTGTGATGAATTACCGTTACATTTATTTAGTAATTAAATGACGTGACCCCGTTACATGTAACTAGTTACTCCCCGACACTCCATAAGATTATCCTTGCATTGATATTATAATAGGGATGTATTAAAGGACTGTTTAATGCAGTTTTATAGTAAACACATATTTTTATTTCATACATATTGCATTTTCTTAGTTTTAGTCTAGGACTGGAAAGGCGGGAAGATTCTGAACCATTTCTACTGCTTCACATCCAGCCAGAATCCATGAGGAGCATTACACGTATCCATTTAATCAGCCGAACCGAATGTCTATTTACACATAAATGCATCTCTTTATGCTGATTAAAGTGTAATGTATATGAGAAATTATGTATTAATGAACAATAACTTCCCCAACAGGATCTAAACAGCTCAGTTATTGTCTGCTCCATTGTCACTAGATGAAGAAACATTTTTCTAAAACAATATTTATATATTTTACTTTTTTAATAACTGCAATAATGCAAGCATGCTACGGGAGGTGTGTAGCCCAGTGGTTAAGGTGTTGGCCTCTGGACCAGAAGATCACAGCTTCCAGAAGTTTCCACTAGTGGGCCCTTGAGCAAGGCCCTTAACCCTCAATTGCTCAGTTGTAAGTAGCTCTGGATAAAGGCGTCTGCCAAATGCTGCATATGTAATGCTAACAACTGTACTTCTCTGTGCAGTACTTATTTTATTTATTTGTCTTATAAAAATGTGCCATCATTTTTATATAATAAATATAAATATAATAAAAGTTTTCTTTCCATCCTACATTAAATAAATGTGCAAATGGAAGATTCTGTCCCCAAAACAAACCTTATAAATGCAAACCTACTTGGCAAATAAAGCGCTTTCTGATTCTGATTATCGCATGCATTTCAAGTAGAACAAAGAAAGTCTGCACTTCTCTAGTGAACATCTATGTTTTTACGTCGTGATTTTGATTTTGAAAATTTAAAGAAAAACCTTGTTGTTTACCCCCCCCCCCCCCTCATCCCCCCCACCCCCCCCCCCCCCACCGCCCCCCCCCCCCCCCCCCCTCACCTGTGTGTAGTGAGTACACATTGGTCCAGAGCAGCGCTCAGGGCACCAGGGGTTGCACTCATGAGCGTATGGGTATGTGTAGTCCTTCACCTCATCATACCAGGGCCTGGACGTGGTAAGCAGGGGAACGGTATCTAAAGGACAGGACACAGAATCAGAATAGAACCAGGAATATATTCCCTAACCTACTTTCTCTTGCAGAACACGAACCAAACCACACAAACACACACCACACACACACACACACACACACACACACACACACACACACACACACAGATCCTATATCTGTTCTTATCCTTCTTTCC
>JACRUU010000005.1:8049654-8094654 GCA_030449085.1 Kryptopterus vitreolus | reverse complement strand
GCGTCCTTACCATGTACTCCATGTTCGAGGCGGCCGGATAGACGCCCCCTCTCAGTTTGTTATGCAGGAGAAGGATCTCTTCGCGGTCCGACCAGGGTATGGCACGGCGGGCGCGCGAGCCTGACGTCGATGCCGTGACGTTGGCCTCCCCGTCGTTCTCGTAGCGAATCAGGAGCCGGCGGAGTTCGGGAGAGTGGGGCAGGAAGAGGCTGGAGGAGAAAGGAGTGACTGAGAGCAGCAGGACGAGGGACAGCAGTCTGAACATGGCAGTGGAGATGGAGATGGTGTTGGTGGAGATGATTGATGATGATGCTGGTGGTGGTAGAGGTGGTGATGCTGGTTGTAGGTCACAGATAGGGCTCAGTAAGTAAGAGCTGGGGAGTGATCTGAAAGAGAAGTAAAGAGGAGATCAGTAAAAAAAAATACAATCCTTTTATCATTATCATTCCAAGTGCAAATACAAGCGTTGCTTTTATTACTGCTTTAACAAATGGATGGATGGATGAATGGATGGATAGATAGATAGATAGATAGATAGAATACAAATATAAGTGTTGCTTTTATAACTGTTTTAACAGATGGATGGATGGATAGATGGATGGATGGATGGTTGGACGGACAGACAGAGACGGACAGACAGAGACAGACAGACAGACAGACAGATAGATAGAAACATGTTTTCATTCTTTAATAAAAAATTGTTTAAAATACAATTCTATTATCACTATCATTCCACGTGCGAATACAAGCACTGCTTTTATTACAATTTTAACAGATGGACGGATGGATGGACGGATAGACGGATGGATGGATGGATGGACGGATGTTTTCATCCTTTATAAGATAATAAAAAATACAATCCTTTCATCATTATCATTCCAATTGCAAATACAAGCGCTCCTTTTATTACTGTTTTAACAGATGGATGGATGGATGGATAGATAGATAGAAACATCTTTTCCTCCTTTAGCAACATTATTATTGTAGCATAACACACAATTCAGTCGAGAAACACTAAACATCCGTCTTGCTTTCTTCTCCTTTAACCTGTAAAATGTCTCCAGTGACTCGGGAATGGGGGCGGCCCTTCTCCAGCTCTTTGCAATCATTCCCTTTTCCTTCGCTTTCTTTTCCTCTTTAAGCCTGTTTTCATTCTATTGAGCTGTAAAGGATCCGACTCCTGTCTCTGATTAGAAAAATAGTGCTAATGCGTTATACAATGCTTTGACTGGCACAAACTCTTGAACTCACCGGTAACCCATTGCCTCCCCCCCCCCCCCCACCCCCAACCCCACACACACCGCACGCCCCCCCCCCCCCCCTCTCAGGCTCTAAACGATCCCAGGAGTAGCGTATGAGACGAGTTAGATAAGTTCCAAACAGAAAGCAAGTCTGAATAAAATCTATTTAGAAGAGCGTTTAAAGAAAAAGAATCAGTCACAAATATGCGGCCGCTAGTCAAACATCACTTAATCAGTATGCAGACCGGCATACGGAGGAGAGAGGAAAGAGACAGGATGGAGCCAAAGACTTAGCTTTTTCTCTTTCCTTCTCTCTCTCTCTCTCGTTCTTTCCACAGGTTTGAGGTCTGACACCTCAGCTGTGTGAATACACTGTCGCAGCTCCAACTACAGTCCTCTGTGAAAACCAGACCACCACACCCCTTTCCCTCACTGTCCTCTCCCGAGACTGAATTTCACCCTCCACTCTCTCTCTCTCTCTCTCACACACACACACACACACACACACACACACACACACACACACACACACTATGTCTTAGTCATCAGAAGATCTTTCCCAGATATAATTAATGCTAAACTAGGGTAAAATCTAGCCCCGGTCTAAACCAAAAAGAAACAAGTAGTCAAAATTTTCTTGCCTTTATCAGGAACCATGATATCATGATATCAAGACATGCGCACATAAAAACCTATATGCAAACACAAACACTCCTATGCAGTCAGAGTTTAATCTGTAAAAACATGTGGATCTTATTATAAATAAGAAAAAGAAAGAAAAAAGAAAGATAGAGAAGAAAGGAAGAAAAAGAAAGAAAGAAAAACGAAAAGAAAAATAAGAAAGAAGGAAGGAAAGAAAGAAAAGAAAAAGAAAGAAAAGAAAGAAAGAAAGAAAGAAAAAAACTAAGAAAAGGAATAAGGAATTATAAAGAAAGAAAGAAAAAGAAAGAAAGAAAAGGAAGGAAAAAGAAAGAAAAAGAAAAAAAGAAAGAAAGAAAGAAAAACAATAAAGAAGGAAGGAAGGAAGGAAGAAAAAGAAGAAAAAGGAAAAAAGAAAGAAAAAAAAAAAAAAAAAAAAAAAAAAAAAAGAAGTAATGAAGAAAGAAGTAAAGAAAAAAGAAACCCCTAAAATCCAATAAGGACTCCCTCCTTCCCTCCGTCCCTAACAAAAGAAGGAATCCCTCAACCGCCTCCTCCGTCCCAAGTAACCCGAAAAAAGTCCCTCCCTCCCTCCCTCCCCCCTCCTCCGAAAAGCCGAAAGCCCTCCCCAATCCCCTCCGAATCCTTCCCTTCCTTCCCTCCTTAAAGGAACCTTAAGCCCCCTCCAAGAAACTCCCTCCCTGAAATCCCCCTCCAATCCGGTGAAGGAAGCTCACCTTCCAATGAAGCCTCCAGCCCCCCCCTCCTAGGAAAGTCCAAATAAGAATCCGAAAGAAAGGAAAGGAAATCCCGAAAGAAAGAAGAAAAATTCAATCCCCCTAAAGAAAGAAAGAAAAACAGAATAAGGAAGGAAGGAAAGGAAAGAAAGAAAGAAAAAAGAAAGGAAGGAAGGAAAGAAGTAAAGAAAGAAAGAAAGAAAGAAAGAAAAAACATAAGAAGGAAGGGAAGGAATAAAGAAGAAAAAGTAATAAGGAGTAGTAAAGAAAGAAAGAAAGAAAAACGAATAAGAAAGAAGCAATAAGGAAGGAAGGAAGGAAGAAAAGAAAGAAAAAGCAATAGAAAAAGAAAGAAAGAAAGAAAAACAATAAGACAAGAAAGAAGGAAAAAGAATAAGCAAGGAAGGAAGGAAGGAAGAAAGAAAGGAACCCAGACTTAAAGAAAGATTCTATCAGTGTTTCACGCAGGTGTCCCAGAAAGCACGGTTTAACCCCTTGTTGACTACATTTATATACAACCATATAAAGAAAATGAATTATGTGTGTTTTTGCTTTCACACAGATACTATAATTGCGCACTTGGTGTCTCCAGGACGATGTATGATGCGTGTTAAATATGCATCACGTGGCATTTGAGGAACATATACATTAAATTGGCTGTTTTCAGGCAAAAATACAGTCTGAAGCAGTTTACAAGGGTTAACACAAGTATAATAACAGGGCGGTCCCTGGTTTTCATCATCATCATCATCAGGTATCGTTAATTAGTCCAATAAAAATACCTATTCCTCGATTAAATAACCATAACTTTGACCTCCAACACACACACACACACACACACACACACACACACAAGCACGCACACATATGCACAGAAAAAGCCGGTAATTGTTCCTGCATGTGCTTGAACGGCATGTGGCGAGTGCTGACACCGAAATACCTGAGAGTTTCATTACATGTCTAACCACACAAGCAGCAAACGAGAGCAGCTTTTTCTCCATCCAACCATCCATCTCTCTTTCTTTCTTTCTTTGGCTAAGAAAGTGAATTCCACCCTTATTCGTGTGTACCAGCATCACACAGCTGTGCAGTTTACCTGATGTGTAAAAATGTCAAATGCATGCACTAAAACACACACACACACACACACACACACACATCAATATTTGAATAAAGTCTAGTACCAAAGTTTGGTTGATCTCTCCAGGAATTTCCAGGTTTTTCGTCTGTTGGAAATCCTCCTCTTTACTCCAACAGGTTTGAGGAGCTCTAACACACTGCAGGGATTTCTTATGCACACTGACTTGTGTCCTCGACGTTCAGCACCTTTTATAGAGAAACAGACCCCGGGAAAAGGGTGGAAAAAAAAAGGTGGGGGGGGGAGTGCAGATGGGGGAAGAAAAAAAAAAAAAACGTGGAGTTGCTGAGCTACGCATGCCATCTGTGCACGCCCCCTCAGGCCTCCCGAGGAAGGCTATGTTCTTGGAAAGCCTCAGCATCTGACGAATGATGTGCACAGCGCGTAAATCACCACAGGTCCTGTCCATCCGATCTAAGCTACTCCTCGGCTCCTCCTCGGCTCCCTCCACACGGGCTCTGGAGTAATCGCCATTCATCTGGAAATCTGCCATCCTGGGTCATTTCTACGTCAATATCTGATCACGATGGTTTTTTTTGTTGTTGTTGCTCGGATTGTGATTATGGGTTGGGAAGGGGGGGGGGGGGGGGGGGGGATAAAATATAACCAGAGAGGTACGTGACGTTCTCAGGCAGGCGCTCGGTGTTCCGTCATTTCGACGTTCGTTGCAAAACAGCTGTAAAACACTTGCAGAGGCTCTATTTCCACGAAATTGTATTGATATATTGCAGAAGCAAAGATTGAAAACGGCAAATAAACAAGGAATCTTTCCTGCAAATCTTTCCTCGATAATCAGTAACTAGTTACGTGTAACGGCGTTACGTCATTTAATTATGAATGAAATGTAACAGTAATTCGTTACAGTTACTGAGAGACACAACATGTGTAAGTACATCTGAACATTCATTCATTCATTCATTCATCTTCTACCGCTTTATCAGATCTTCCCTCGGGTCACGGGGAGTCTGTGCCTATCTCGGGCGTCTATGGGCATTAAAGCAGGATACACCCTGGATGGAATGCCAACCCATCACAGGACACACACACACACACACACATTCATACACTAGGGACAATTTTCCAAGGTGCCAATCAACCTACCATGCATGTTTTTTTTTAACTGGAGGAAACTGGAGAACCCGGAGAAAAACCCCCTGAAGCACGGGGAGAACAATACAAACTCCACACACACATGGCCGAGATGGGAATCGAACCCGGACCCTGGCGGTGTGAGGCGAACGTGCTAACCACGAAACCACCGTGCCCTACATCTGAACAATTTCGTGTAAAAAAAAAAAATCAGTCCTTAACTTAAAGTGCCCCCTAGTGGACGAATGAAAATACTCAAAAGGTAATCAGTTACTTTAATAAAGACAACGAAGACGTTACTCGACTTCGTACAAACCCAACACGGATTATAATATTATCATAAGGTTATTATTTTATCATTGTAATATCTTCAGTATCTATTATTCAAGATTCTGTTCTATTCCCACAGACATAATGGGATTATATTTAGGACAGTTTTTTTTTTTTTTTTTTTTTTGGCTTTCTTATAATTAGTATGTGTAACGATGCCTCATACGTGTTAATAATATCCAACTGTGTACTGTATAAAATGGCTTGTGTTTGTAACTGGTTTGGTAAAAGTGGTGTTAATGTAATCACACAAAACCTGCAGGAAATAGCTTAATCGGCATAATTTGGATGAATTGTGGGATTTTGAAGCATCGTGCGTAACGTGCGTCTATCTTAGCCACTGTCATAATGATAATGAAAATAATGATAAAGGAAAACGTTCAGTGAGTTCATTGGGATATTGTTTACACCTGAAAAAGATATGATTAAAAAAAAAAAAAACACACAACTTTGGTAGCATTACATTTTCAATTCCTTTGAAACCTGTTGCAGCATGACATTGCCCCTGTGCAGTACGTGGGCTTAACACTTACGTGGAATGGAGTGGAATATATCTAGAGTGGCCTGTTATAGCACTTAATCAACATTTTTTTCCCTGGACACTTCCTCACTTCTCTCCAGCAGTTTGTCACTATGACACTGAATGTTATTAAGGGAGGTGAGAGTTCAGTGGATTACAGGTTCAAATCCCACCAACAACAAGCTGCCACTAGTGGGCCCTTGAGCAAGGCCCTTAACAAAAATAGTTGTAAGGCACTCTGGATAAGAGCATCTTCCAAACGCCACAAAAAAGGAAAAAAAGAATGGCATTATTTGTCATTTTGCATCTTCAGTTTTAATGGTTGAGAGATATCAATTCTCCCAAACTCCCAAAAATATAGTGTGCGTAAAAAAAAAAAAAAAAAAAAAAAAAAAAAAAAACAAAATATATATATATATATATATATATATATATATATATAAACCCATTTTTAAAACAGGTTTTAGGAGGAAATTGTAACACTAACCTGTTCTCAAGGTGTGTAAATAAATGTCTATATTATGTGAAAATTATACGAGTCAAGTATAAGGATAACATGCTGTACAGCGAACATACTTTACATGCCATTGCGGAAACTAAAACCATAGTCTTTAACTTGTGGCAACAAACCTTCCTCGTGTTAGATTTGATATTTATATGCTCGGCTTGGTAATAACGCTAGTAGGCGTCCGATATGATGCTGGTTTGCGATTTTTCAGTAGCTTAACTATTCATGTGAAGATTACAGGAAGAATCAAATCCAAACCCTACTTTCTCCGTTCTCCATATGTTATGACTGCAACAAAATAAAGGAAAAACGATGGCCATTGCGTATTTTTGTTGTTGTTGTTGTTCTTTTCGATTGTTAAGTCTGGAGCAGTTTTTCTTATCACTTCTGTAATAACTGTATTTTTTCCCCAAATAGCATAGTACATATAGTCATCAAATGTAAAGCCTTTTTTTTTTTTTTTTTCCTCCCCCCCCCCCAAGTGAACAAACACACCATGCTATGCAATCATACACACATTTACATTTGCAGCATTTGGCAGACGCCCTTATCCAGAGTGACTTACAACTGAGCAATTGGGGGTTAAGGGCCTTACTTAAGGGTCCACTAGTGGCAGCTTGGTGGTGGTGGAGTTTGAACCCGTGATCTTCCGGTCAAGAGGCCAACACCTTAACCACAGGGCTACACCACCTCCCTTACACACCATTGTTTATCTCAGTCCCATTTCATTATTTAACTCATCATATATCAACTTATAAAAAAATCTGCTAAACTTCTTTATTTATTGACACCCAGGTGAATTATTTGAGACATGAACCGAATTGGGGGCACGGTGGTTTAGTGGTTAGCACATTGGCCTCACACCGCCAGGGTCCGGGTTCGATTCCCGTCTCGACCATGTGTGTGTGGAGTTTTGCATGTTCTCCCCGTGCCTCAGGGGTTTTTTCTCCGGGTTCTCCGGTTTCCTCCTCCCCGGTCCAAAAAAAAAAAAAAACATGCACGGTAGGTTGATTGGCACCTTGGAAAATTGTCCATAGTGTATGAATGTGTGTGTGTGTGTGCCCTGCGATGGGTTGGCATTCCATCCAGGGTGTATCATGCCCAAATGTCCATAGACGCCTGAGATAGGCACAGACTCCCCGTGACCCGAGGGAAGATTGGATAAAGCGGTAGAAGAGAATGAATGAAGATGAATGAATGAACGAATGAACCGAATTGCAGGCAGTTACAGGAAGGGAGGAGGGTCAAAATTTTTCAAGCACAGTATCAAGACTCCTAATCAGATACATGTTTAATGTATTCTTTATTCTGAAATATGAAGCTGCACGGACGATGAGCTGGTTTTACAACACATTTAATGCACAGATTTTTATTGAAAGGCGTAATGAACAACAACGTTGCGCATTAACAGTGAAAATAAGGCCTGTAGAGAAAGAGAACCTCTAATCCACAGATTTAACTTTCCCACTTAGAAGCTGAGCCGCATTTTTCCAAAAAGCTTTTAAATGCATCTCCAGAGAAACGTCCAGTGAAATTCTCCAGCTCAAACAGACAAAGACGGCGAAAGCCAGCTGTATGGGAATGACCCCGGGGGTCTCAATTAGGTCGTCTTCTTCTTCTTGTCCAAAGTTTGTCCCTGAGTCCTCACATTCTGGGAATCCCAGCTGGGAATCATCAACATCTATCAGCACAGGAACAATTTTATCCAACAGTATATATTCAGCGATTTGATTGCAATAACAAGGAAATTCGCTTTGGAACCGGGCCGCATTCGATCGCATTGAAACCCATGAGATTGGTTCATTTCGGTCAAAATGATACCGAAGCCAGAGAACCGCGGTCATCCAGTCAGAAAGAAAAAAAAATGGTATTTGGCATTGTGACATATAGGAAAATTCCGTATTGGGAAAGGAAGACATAAGCACTAGATGGCGCCGGTCTCCGAGTCCTCACACTGTGGCATTACAGAGACAAAAAGATGCGCACACGCACGCGCACACACACACACACACACACACAGCATTAAAATTCCAGCTGCTCGACAGAGATTTATGCAAAAGCAAAATTAATGGCACGTAGCGTTGCAAAGTTGAGAAATTCCTGTAAAAGAAAAAAAAATACAAGTATTACAGAAGCCACTGCTGATCTGTAATCTGTAACAGTCTATTCATTCATTCATTCATCTTCTACCGCTTTATCCGATCTTCCCTCGGGTCACGGGGAGCCTGTGTCTATCTCAGGCGTCTATAGGCATTAAGGCAGGATACACCCTGGATGGAATGCCAACCCATCACAGGACACACACACACACACATTTATACACTAGGGACAATTTTCTAAGGTGACAATCAACCTACCGTGCATGTTTTTGGACCAGGAGAGGAAACTGGAGAACCCGGAGAAAGGCACGGGGAGAACATGCAAACTCCACACACACACATGGCCGAGACGGGAATCGAACCCGGACCATGGCGGTGTGAGGCGAACATGCTAACCACTAAACCACCGTGCCCCCTAATACTATTTATAAATTCTACAAAAAACTTAGTTTTATAAGTTTATATTTCCTATGACCATTAATTAACAGGAAATATATATATATATATATATATATATATATATATATATATATATATATATATATATATATATATATATATATGTAACTTTTGAAAATGTAAATTTTCAATGACAATAAAAGTGATTACTTTCATTTGTCCACTAGGTGGCGCTTTAATTTAACATTCTAAGGGGAAAAAAGTTTCAAACCTTGAAAAAAAAAATTGGTTCTATTTTTTTAATGAAACAGCAGCAGATCATCATCATCCCAATCAAAATCACATTTCAACTGAAAATCTATTTGTAATCTTTAACATTTTCATAAGTAACTGTAATTTAATTACATTTTTCTTCTCAGTAACTGTAACGAGTTACTGTTACATTTATTTTGTAATTCAATTACGTTACTCCTCAACACTGTATATACGGCACAGTGCGGCGCTGCACGAGATGAAGTCATACATAAACATGAGTATGTGCATATAGAGATACGCATGTGTTATTCACTTATGTGCACTGCGCATTGTTTATGAACGGAAACGATCTTTCCATCCGACAGTCTTCCCAACCCTTCCCCATCAATACATTCACTATCTCTCGCTCCCTTGCAGTCTCTCTGTATCCCTTTCTCATGTCTTAACCCCTATCCAACATTTCTCTGTCCCTCGAACACCATCTCACCCCAATCCACCCCCCCCCCCCAAAAAAAAAATCTCTATTCCTGAGCAAAAAAACAGCCTTGAACAGAACCGTGTTGCTTTTCAACTGGTTTGAATATGAAATCCTCAGTGGTTTCGCTCATGTTGTGGTTTTGAGTCTCTGCATATCAACACGGTTTTACCCCAATGCCGAATTGTGGTGGGCAGAGAGGCAGAGTTTATTTATGAGAGGCCCAGGGGTGTGTGTGTGTGTGTGTGTGTGTGTGTGTGGGGAAGGGGGGTCCAAGGCTCAACGTGGGTTTCCCTTAGCAACTCTGAAACGAGGAACTGAATGAAGAGAGGGTTCTGGGTGCGATGGAGGAAAACGGGGACATTTATATTAATAAATAAATAAATAGACACCTTTATTTTCCCCACAAGGAGTGGTCAGAATTTCTTAAGATAACCAACCAAATGTTGGTGGCATTAGAAATAGAGCAGACGACGCATTGGTTTCGTAAAATGACCGAATCGGACGACGTTCCTTTGCTAAAGGACCTTTTCTGTTTGAATTCATTTATCCACAGTAACGTCAGATTAATATTATGCAAGTTACTGTAGAACCCTGATCAGCAGCACGTGCACTTTATCTGCCCGTCATATAAACAGTGTCGGGATGGTTACTTATGTTATATGAAATGTTATAGATTACAGATTCCAAAATTCACAATATAACAAGTCGTGTAACTTTACAACGACTTTCTAAAAGTAACTAATTACATTGGATTACTTTCATTTGTCCACTAGGTGGCACTTTAACATTCTATGGAAAAAATATTCAAACCCTCTGGGATAAAAATGGGTTACGGGGTCATGTTACTCCTTGCGCATACTCCGAGACTGTGAGTGCCACGGATGTGCAATCATTTATTTAAAAAACAAGTATATTCCCCGGGGACACACGCGGCCCCTGCTGGCCACACTATTTAAGAACGGCTGCAGCCGCACTTATTTTACATGAAATGGTTCAAATGTAACCCTATTTATAATCTTTAACATTTCCATAAGTAACTAATTTAATTACACATTTTTTTCCTTCTTAGTAACTAACAAATTACCGTTACATTTATTATGGAATTAAAATGATAATTCATGTATATGCCTGAAAAAATGTGTTATTCTTCCACTGAAGTAAGTTTTAGCCCCATCTGGTCTGTTCACACCGATTCAAAACTTGCATCCAATGTGCCTCAAAAGTTCTTTTTACTTTGCCAGTTTGTAAAAGTGAATTATTATTTGTAAAAGTGCTTTTCTATGCCAAAGAAGAAAACGAGAGCTGAAACTCCACCAAGGGTTCAGCTACAGTAGATGTGGATCGGGGTTAGTCCGCACATGCCAGTTTGTTCAGTGTAAAAGCGCTATAATTGAGAGCGTGAGTAATTCCGTAGGCAGGTGTTGGCAAAAACGAGGGCGGCAGGCCATGCCCAATGTCGAGATTCCAGCGCCTACGCCAGCACTTTGTTTAACCGAACACGTCTCGGGCGCCAACAGTCGCAGAGGAAAGCGGGAAGCACTCGGTGTCAGACAAACCCACATTACGGGACGGTCTGCACCGAGACAAAGTGCCGTTGTGAGGGAATCTAAACCGTATCTTGTCCTTTTTCTTCTCCTTCGAACGCACACAGGTCAGATGGAGCAGACACGCCATTCGCTCTCTACCGTACAATTCCACTCAGCTGCACCCAGACCCACAAGCAGCTCGCATGTTTTAGGAGAGCTCGAACCGTCCCGAAAATCCCCAAAGGGTTTTGTTTTTTTTTCTTTTCCCTCTTCTTTCCTTCTTCTTCTTCTCACCACTGGCTCCTGGAAAGTTCTTATAGAGTAAGTGTGTCACGACACGTTTGAGGCTCGAGTCGGGTTTCTCCATGCGGTCATGACATTTCAAAGCATCCATCATTCTAATTACTTGTCTAAAAATGACACGCACTATCCCGAGATTTCAGGATGGGGAAAGTCCCTCTCCAAGTGTGAAAGGCGGGAGAGGGGGAAAAAAAATCCATTTGTCATAAATGACGCAAAAGACGTTGATTTAAACCACATTAATTGGGTTGCAAGAGTTAAAAATATATATAAATAAATTTTCATGAACATTTTCATGAATTTTCAAAAATTCATGAACAGGTACTTCCTCCAACAAAGCTGATTTAACGACGGAATAAATAAAACCCTGCATTTTGA
The DNA here is from genome assembly GCA_030449085.1 of Kryptopterus vitreolus. NCBI lineage: Eukaryota > Metazoa > Chordata > Actinopteri > Siluriformes > Siluridae > Kryptopterus > Kryptopterus vitreolus. The sequence goes on along the minus strand of JACRUU010000005.1, from coordinate 8,083,017 downwards.
AAACAAGATATTTGCATTCGAATTTCCTGACAAGAGCAGAAAGATTATCTTTATTATTATTATTATTATTCCACAACCACCCAAGGCCATGGACGAGATTTATAGATGCCCCCAAGGCTATAAAAACACTTAAAGAGAAACGCGCTCTGCCTTTCGCTGGGCCTTCCCAAGTGAGGCTTCTCTCTCCGCAGGTCGTCGGATAGCACGTAAGGAAACTCTAGTCTCTGACGGAGAACAAACAAGAAAAACAATCCTCTCTAACCAACAAGGCAAGTGCTGGGAGGTAAATAAACATCAGAGGTTCCTGGGAGAAGTCGTTCAAGCAGAACGCAGGCTGCACCTCGGATGGAGCAGACAGCCAGCCGAGCCACAAGAACACACAACGTGGTCGGGTCAAGATCGGAGGCGAAGGGGGGGGGGGAGGAAGTATGTCAGGAACGTTAAACAGTGCAGCGAGTGCGTCCGCAATCCGATATCCTTACAACGCACGCCAACGCGGACAGAAAGGATCGGTTCCTCCTTTAATTCATGTTTGCTTTTCGGGTACAGTGCACATTCCTCACCACAGGAGGCCCCGAGTGTCGGAGGGGAGAAAAGAGCACATTGTTCAAATACAGTAGCCTTTTTGTTGTTTATTTTCATTAGAAAAGCCTGACTCAAACTAAACTACAGCCAAACAGCTTTGTCACAGTTTTTTTTTTGTTTTTTTTTGTTTTTTTATTAAAACATTTAACCGAAAAAAAAAGGATATTTATTCTGCAATGAAGAAAATACAAATGCTGAACAAAACACATTCTAATGAGTGTGGCTTGAAGAGGGAAAAAAAGAATCCATTTTACAAATAATTAAAAAATAAAATACATCTTAACAATCAGGAGGTTTCATTCCAGCAAGATTTTGAACATCTTTATTAGAATTTTGATCAAATTTGAGACGGGACGTTTTAATGCCGTGTTCGGGAGCTGCAGTGGAATTGCATCCAGAATCCACACGCTCTGGTTTGTAATTCTACTTTTTTGTGTTGTGTATTAAAATTATTGTTGTTGTTTTTTTACCCAACAGCTGTTATCTGCTAAAACATCTTTAGTGGCGCTCCAATTAGGACCATAGAAAATTAATTTCAATAAGATGTGCCATGTTGGACTCAGGGATGGACAAATGATGCCAAGATCAAGTTTGTGCAATTAGTTTTATTTTCGTCAAACAAAAAGATAAAGGGGTGGGAAGGGACCTAAATTAAGGTCAAAAAAATTACATTCTGTGGTGCATTTTCACCACTGAATGCACTACAAACACTGTCCACTAGGGCACTCTGGTGGAATAGAACTTTGATTAAATGAACGGTCAAGTTGTGAACATGCTAAATCCATTAATTCCAATTTTCTTAGTTGGGGATTTTTGTGTTTGTCAGTTTTTTCCCCACTTTAGATCATTTCGTTAAACACAAAATAAACGATCATTTTTGTCATTCGGACAAAACAAAAAACATGTTGCAGGATCATAGTCATTTCTGCTCTCTTGAAGCATTCAATTGATGTAAGCCGCTAAAAATCTATTTGTCCATCCCAAATAAAATGCTAAAATATAGACCAAGTACCAATAGCTTGTAACTCCGAAAGAAAAAACAAAAAAGAACACGAGCTCTCGTTTGTTTCTTAACTAAGCAACGAGGATGCAACCAAAATTCACAGATTTACACCCTATACTATTCTGGAGGTCCACCGTCGATCTGCATGTGTAAGATTTTTTTTGTATTTGCAATGCCTTCATAGGTTACGCATTTACAAGCCCCAGCTTTTCAGAAAACATAATAAAAAAACTCAGATATAACACTGTATATCCATCATAGAACTTTATTTGTTATTGTGCTTTATGCTGGGTCAAATTTCTTTTCAATTTAAATCAATAAAAAAAAAATTCAAAGGGTATTGAAAAAAAAAACAAAACAATACAATCAGTGTATAAGCTTTTTGAATGATCAATGAAAAATTTCAGACAATATCGTGTGTTGTGTTGTGTGTGTGTGTGTGTGTGCGCGCACGCTTGCGCACTCATTAGGGGTTTATTAGCTTGTATAGCCATGCAGAATTACCAGCTGTTTACCTGAAAAGTTGAAATCACTAATAAAACTAGTCACCAAATAAATGGTACGCAGCGGTGAGGCTGCCGAAAGGCAGAGATGCAGAGTGAGAATTCCTCCTCCAAATAGCACAGCCCAGGATTGGCTGAGCCTGAGACACGCCCATTCCCTTAAACACACTGCATAAATGATGCACAATTTAAAAAAAAAAAAAAAAAAAAAAGAAATTAAACAAGACTGAAACATGTGTTGATTGTAAAAACGTAACATCGCTCATCAATGCTTGGTCTCCAGCATACTTGCTTTTTCTCCCAAAGGCGTCCGTCAAAAAGGTGCATATATTTGGCTGCACGTTTGTTTATTTCACTTTTATTGGTCAAATTTCAAAGGGTTATACGTGCACATAAGCTTTCTCTTTTGTTTTGTAAATCATGGGTTTTTAGGTCATAAAGCACATTAAAATGGTTAAATCTGTAACTTAAACACCCAGAAACCACAACCAGGGTTCTAGCAATCCCTACCACGCACCCCCCCCCCCCTTCCCACCCCCTCCAAAAAAGCTTTTTTTTTTCTTTATCTTTTTTTTTAAATATAATTATTTCATGCCTTCCACTGCAGCTCAGATCGCTCCAATAGTTCCTTGTAATCCAATGGCTCCAGTGTTTTTGCTTTTTCCCCCTCAGCTAAGCCTGAGTGTCAAGATCATGAACAAATGATGAGAAAGGGGGTTCGGGGGTGTGGGGGGGGAGAGAAGCAAAAGAGAAGAGAAGAGCAAAGTGTCTTGCGTCGTCGGGATTCGTAAAGAAACTGGTGTTCTGCGCGTCTTGTCAAATTTTGCTGGTGCAGGGCATCAAAAAAAGAAAAAAGTAGAAGAAAAAAAATATGGACGAATGCGTCTGTCAGAGCGCCCTTGAATCCCTCCGATAAAAGGCAAACACACCACTGTTCTCACATACTATACCACTAAAAAAGTCGATTAAACATGAAAAGAAATAAAGGAAAAAGAAGGGGGGAAAAAAAAACGCAGTCCCTCGGGTTCAGTCTTGAAGGAGGCCGTGTAGGGAGTTAAAGCGTCTCCGTCCGTTGCCATGCTGCGACGACTATCTAAATCTCACCCCCGTGGAAGTATTTAGATACCAAGGTTTGAACATTTTCCCCTCTTCCACAGAGATGAGGACCAAAAAAAAAAGAAGGGTGGAAAAGCCAGAGATAGGAAGAAAAAAGAGAGGATAGGAAAGAAAAAAAGAGGGAGGGGGAGAGGAGAGGAGAGAAAGAAAAAAAAAGAAGGGGGGGATGAGGAGGGAGGAGAGAGCTGGGAGAGAGGGAGGAGGGAGGGAGGAGGGGAGGAGGAGAGGGGAGGAGGGGAGAGGAGGAGAGGAGAGGAAGGAAGAGGAGAGATGAAGAGGAAGAAGATGATGTGAGGGATGAAAGGAGGGGAGAAAGGAGGGAAAGCAGAAGGAAAGGAAAGGAAAGAGAGGAAAAAAGGAGGAGGGGGAGGGATGAGGAAAAGGGGGGAGGAAGGGAAGAGGAAGGAAGGAGGAGGGAAGAGGAGGAAAGGAGAGGAAGGGAGGAGGGAGGAGGAGGGGAGGCGGGAGGAGGAGGAGGAGGAAAGGGGAGAGGGAGGAGGATGAGAAGAGGAGGAAACTCACGTGAAGTTGTTGGGCAGTGTTCCTGTTGAGGCGTGTGAGTGTGTCGTGTTAGGGTGTGTTTGTGTGTGCGCGTGTGTGCGTGTGTGTGTGTGTATGGTGTGCGCGTGAGCATGTGTAGAGCGAGCATGGTGTGTGTGTGCGCGTGTGAGTGAGTGCGTGTATGTGGTTTCCTACAGCAGGTCGACACGGCGGTAGTAAAGCAGGTAGGCGGTTCGCTCTGCAGTCTGCTTCACCACGTGGTACTGGTTGATCACCTTTACCGCCTGGTCGTCGATGCGCAGCCAGCCATTCAGCCCAATGTGGAAGACATCCGTAGTGTAATGGCCACCTGTGGCGCTGTTCCCATGGTGATAGACGACTGGGGTTACATTTTATAAAAAAAAAAGAAATAAAGTTAGCATCATGACAGTTGATGGGGGAAAAATACAGCACAGAAGCATTATTCAGTATGTCTTCAGTTCATCATACAAGGGAACCCTTACATCATTCAAACGTCTTATAATTATAATCCCTTCCCTGTACTGCGCTGTGGGTATCCGAGGGTCTTACACTGTCACAAGAATAGTCGCCGAACACGATGTTTCGTGGACGCACAAACACTTGACTGCCAACTTGATTAACGGGCTCTGGAACATGTGCGTCGGCTATCAGTAAGAGGACGCCACACACTTACTACTGCGTGGAGTAGCGCCACGATAGCATCCATTATTATATCTGCAAATGTAAAAAAATTTACCGCACACAGCCTTCAGACGCGCTGACACAGAGAGACAGACACACAATCAGACCAGTCTCTTTCATCTCGCCACAGCCTGTGATCACCTGACTGAACTGATCTACCTCCAAAAGTCAAATATAAACTTCTGTTAAATGAATCCATTTCTGCCTGATTCGGAATCGAAACAGAATCGAGTGAATCAAGGTTTTAATAACCCTTAGGAATAATCCAAATTTCACACACTGAAACCAAGTTGGAGTTAAGCAACATAGGTCCTGGCTCATACACACACAGGGAATTTTTTATTTTATTTTTTTAGAAAGCCCCAACAAAGCAAAAAATATATGATCAGTCCAGATTGGAGTAAAAAAAAAAAAAACCTGTACTTTTGAACTCATTCCAGGCACAATAGGCGACGTGAAGCCGGGACGCTGACATGTGCAGGAAATCTGGAGTGTGACGCGAGAAACGTCGTTTACGAGAAGCAAATAAGTATATCAATAAAAGAAGTCAGAAAAGATCGTCACTACTGAGAACACGAAAGAAAGTGTGTGTGTGTGTGTGTGTGTGTGTGTACAGAGCTGTTTGCAGGAGAGGAGGAAATCCTACTAGAGAGCAAAATCTAGGGTTAGGGAGCAGAGTTTTAGAGTAATGCATAGCGTTGGTAAAGAAATCACAGCCATGAGTTACAGAACAAATGAGTTTCTGACAAGCCGAGAGAAGCTTCCCCCCACAAAACAAAAATAAACAACAAAAATAAACATTCCCCTTGGCTGGAAAAAAATTAATTGGGGCTCCCTGAGGGAATCGTGTGTGTGTGTGTGTGTGTGTGTGTGTGTGTGTGTGTGTGTGAGAGAGAGAGTCACAGACGGAGTGTGTGTGTTTAAAAAGATCAGTGAGCTGTGCAGGAAATAAAATGAACCACTGGAAGGAAAGAGAGAAACAAGAGACAAATAGTATTAACAGTAGCCGTTTACTCTCTCACTTAATAACCCATTAATAAAGTGGCTAAGAATGCAGAGTTTTTTGATTAACACCAACAACAAATTCACCTCACCATTAAAAAAAAAAAAAAAAAAAAAAAAAAAAAAAAGCAAAGCGTTTTTGTGAAATAAATCCGTGAGGAAAAATGACAAAAATGCAACTCGCGCATCATTGATATAAATCCTTGTGTGAGTAACCAGTTATAGCAACATTACAGAAAATACGAACGGAGGGAAACCTGGAGGTGTTTCCTAATAACGAGAGAAAGAGGTGTTGAAGGTTTTGTAAAACAATTTTTAAGGGCGGAAAGAAGGAGAGAGAGAGAAAAAAAAGAAAACGCTCAGCAAACTGGTGTCAAACTATCTTTACGTCTCTAACACAACACTCAGTGGTGCTTCGGATGGCAACTTTCACCGAAAATTTCCACCGCTCTGGAAAGTCTGAAGAGACTGAGGTTTGGAAGACGTGTAAACATTCACCCGAGTGAACAGTTATCAAAATAAAGGCGTTTGAAATGATAAAGTAATAAACACATCCAGTCCTCTAGAGATTTAAATAAACAGATTCTCTCCGTGGCCAAGGTCTTTTCGATACGCTTAAAGATAGCTTAAGGGAGGAAAGAGTGGTGAAAAAAAAAAAGGTGTTAATAGGAGAAAAACGAGACATTGTGGGATAGATTGAAAAGAACTTGTGACGTGTGTTAATTAGATTGAAATCCGTGTATTAAACGTTAACTGATGGACAAATTGACAGTGACAATATGCATTATAGGATTATTGACAAAGCGAGAGGAAGAAATGATTTACACTGCGAGAAAATGATAGTGTGCAAGTTATAAAGACTGAATCGGGATTAGTCCATTCAAAGTAAATTCCTAATAAAAATATATCTTCACCCCCTATCCACTGCTCCGATAAGGGGGGCGGCACAGCAGATCAGCCTTCTCCATACCACCCTGTCCTCTACATCTGCACATGTCCAAACCATCTTATACTTAAGTCTATAAACAGAATGCAGCATTCAGCTACTCAAAAATTCATATCTATTGATCCTGTATTTTGGCCCAGTGTACGACCAGACTCCCATGATGCCGTTTTAGAAAGAATAGCCTAAGCAAAAAAAAATCCCTGACAATTTTCGAATATAATATTTAATATTTATACCAATATTTCACCATGTATGAAACATACTCCACTACCTGCTCATATATGTATATAAATAATACCAGTGTAATGCCTCACCCGGTTGATCCCGGATCCTTACAGTGCAGTCCTTGTTTAGTTAAATAGACCAAATCAGGTTGGGACCAAATATTTCGATATTCACCTCAAACCAGGACTGACTCAAAAGCCTGGTCTTCAGTGATGAATGTACACTTTACTCTATTACCCTGTGAAAATCACACGTTCTGATGCAAAGCAGACATGCATACCTGCAAAGAGCCTGTAGGTTCTTTGGCCTTTCAATGTTTTGCTTCGTACACCTGGTGAGAGGAGATCTGCAAAGGAGAGGAGGAATGATACTGCGTTAAAAACACACCGGTTGTAAACATCAGCTGGTCGGCAGACTAGTCATTACGCAGCAAAAGAAACATTTTATTCAAATTGACTCTAGATTGATTTTTACCCAGGGAAATAAAAGTGCATCCAATTTCTTCCAAGAATAAGAGGAACCTTTATTCTGGCTGCAGGCAATATTCTGCTGCGTTCACTCTAAAGCATGCCTCACGCTACTCTGTTATTGTTGATCGCTTGTCAGCGTGTCAGATTTGGTCCGGACCGTGTCAAACCAACGCCGGATCTCGCCAGTCATTATTTCACTAAGAACCGTGGGTTCTAGAAAAGTGTCGAGGAGTGACAGGATTACACGTTGGCTATAAAAGTTTCTGGATCAGTAAAAATGAGCCATCAATGCATTTAGAACTAATGAGGTGCAAATTTGTGAGCCTGCGATACTTTGCATCAGTAAAGTCATGATTGACTGCTGAGACACAAATCACACCTCCTTCCAACAGATTCATCTCTCTCTGAACTCAACAGAGATGGATTTGATTGTGTGTGGAGTCCGTTACCTAGTCCACTCATCTTAAACGCCATACTTCAGGTTAGAGGGGGGATTTGTAGTACTGCCACCCATCCTCATTCTCACAGAGAAAATGATTGTGACCAATAATCTGAGTTCTGGTTTGATAGTTTGCATCTTATATAGAATAAGAATTCAGTTTCACCGTTATTGTACAGACTTGCTCGGTTAGATAAACAACGGATTTTGACTGATAGATGGATGGATAGATAGATAGATGAAGTCTGTTTAAAGTCTGACTAAAGTGTTTAGTTGCATAGACAGACATGGATAGGTGTTGATTGCTGAACTGATAGACAAGCTTAATTGGTATAATGGGGAATGGGCTGGATTAGGAAGACTTTTGGATGGTTGCACTTTGTTGGGTGTCCATGGACCAAGGGGAGGCAGGAGCTTTGCGTAGATGATCAAATTGAAGGGCGTATTTGGTTACATGAGCATGGTTGGTTCGAATGTCTTGGTTGAATGACTGGATGAACAGATGTGCACACATGCACTTGAATCTTGGGTTTTGTTTACAGATGGCAAAATGATCCAAACAATCATTTTGAACGAGCATTATGAGAAAATATTAAAATTGCACATTTCACAAATATACCTATTGGCGATATACATACTGAAAGTGTACCACTGTAATGAAGAAGCCATTTATGAATTTAAGAATACAAGAAAGATTTGTTTCTAAATTTAGATGAGTCCAAGAGTAAAATAAAAATAAAATAATTGAAAAGTAACAGACGCACCCTTGCTAATCTCCAGGTCCACAGGGTAATCAATGTTCTTGACCAGTTTCTGACAGCCACCGGTCTTCTCAAAAACAAATCTCTTCAGATGGAGAACGAGCACAGGAGGGAGTTCCTCAAGAGTCACTCTACGGCTGATCTCGATCTAAAAACAGGACAAAATAAAGAATAAAAGATAAGAACAGTGTGTATGCAATAAGACAATGGAACGAGACATAAAAATATAAAAATTGCAGGGGTTGGGGAAAAAAAGGTACACACAGTGCTGATAAACAGAACTGAACAAACCATCATAAACGCTCTGCTTGCTTTTAACACCAAACTCGCTACGGTGCAGAGCGATCTCACCGACAACAAACCCGTAACACTGGTCCCGAGAAGATGGCAGGAACACAAAGCATGCTGACTTGAAAAGAAGTACACATGTGCAACAGATGTTCCTCTTCAACAGCATCTGAGGCATTACACTGAATGTTTAATGAGTGTGTGGAGCATCTTTTTCCTTTTGTTTGGAAGCTAAAGTGCTTAAACAGGAACCGACTAAGAATCAATAAAATTACAAACAAGACCGCGCGGACCACATGTATACAACAGTGGTGTGTTTTGGAAGCAAGGGAATAGGTAATCCATCACACACTGACTAAACAAAGAGTGTTTATTTGCAAAATGTTTACTCGATAAGGCCTAAAAGTGGAAATAATGTTGGGTGTAATGGATCTCACAATGGATTATTTTGTGAAAATAAATGTCACGATATCAAAACTTGAACTACAGCAATCGTTGTACAAAACCATTCACAAAACCATGGCTGCACTAAATTACTATTAACAGCTTTATAAGCACAAATATATATATATATATATATATATATATATATATATATATATATATATATATATATATATATATATAATATATAGTTAAATATATAAATATATATATACACACACACACACACACATTTGGATATATATATATATATATATATATATATCTATATATATATATATATATATATATATACATATACACACACACACACACACACACACACACACACACACACACACACACACACACACACACACACACACACACACACACACACAAATATAGAACAGGCCAACCAAATATAAATGTGACAAATCAGATTTCAATATTTAACAGCATTATGGGACCGCACCTCCTGCTTGGATTTAGTGGTGTAGCCCTGGACAGACTCTCGAGCTACCATGGTCTCCAACGCCTCCTGCACGGTGCGGATCTTCTCCGACTGGATGTCCAGCTGCAGGGTGAAAAACGGCTGGAGCGTAGCTGACTCTTTCGAGCTCTGCTGGTACACTACCGATCTACACACACACACACACACACACACACACACACAAATCATTGAGACAAACACAAGATCACATGCATAACTATACACAACAGATGTTTTGTATTTGTGAGAGCAATGCGGTATCTTTATTTGCGAGCCCTGTCTGGTTTGCTTCAAGAGTGCTGTGCTTTGACAGGAGGAGAAACAGACTGTGTGTCCTTTAGCTTTAAAAGCTTTTTCTCCACAGAAAATGACCGCGATGCTGATTATACAACGTGCAGGATGCGAGCAGATTTAGGATGCTTTTTATGCGTGCAACACTGCCGTTTTAAAACGTTCAATAAAGTTCCAATTATAACAAGGGAATAGTGCGGTGTCCTTTCAACACTCGGGTCACAAACAGAAGTGGGTTAATAACTCATTCTTGAAGAGAGATGTCTGAAAAAATCCTCTTCCAATACAAAGCATCTCCTGTTTTCTGCAAATCCTCAAACACATCTCTCTGGAGAGGTCAAACTGAGTGAAAGCATGGAGAGAAGGAGGAGGAAAAAAAAAAAAAAAAAAAAAAAAGGCAAAAAGACGAATATTTTTCCAGAAATATAAAAACTAGGCAACAACACTACATTAGTTAAGACTTTCAAAAGCTTTAAAGGCAATCCCTCTTTCATAATGAACTCTGATCGTAACCCGGTTCCCCAAACATCACCTCCTCGGGCAATTTGTCTCCAAATTTAGTCATGAACGATGCCAAGCTGTAACCTCACGCACAATGTGAGATGAGGTTCATGTAAGTCTTTTGGCTCAGACTGGTTTTGCTTTTCATAAGCACAGCTGGAGAAGCAGCCAGGCTGCGCACAGAGTGGGATTTACCCCACACACACACACATACACACACATACACACAGACACACACACACACCAGAACCAACTCTAAGAGCTCGGGTTTAACCCGTGCCAAATATGGCAGGAGGAAAAATATACTCATGGAAAAGAGTAGAAGGTCGATTAGTGTACACGGGATGCATCAACAGATTATACGTAGGAAGGGGACTTTAAGAAAGAAATAAGGAAAAATAAATAAATAAATGGCCCCTTCAATGAATCACAAGACATTTCAGACTTCACACACACTTTTTTAACCAAGTTTAATATGAAAACCTTATTTTTCTCAACAAAATATAAAGATACTGATCATGTCTTACCTGATGTGTCCCCCAAATATATCTGTGATGGGGGTGCGAATAAAATCGGCTTGCCGGGTGATGGAGGTTTTGTTCCTGGGTCCCACCTGTTCCCACTCATCCTCACAGCCATCCTCTTCATCGTTCTCTCCCCGGGTCGGGGGTTCTTCAGCACTTGTTTGGGACCCTGGCCCGTTCGGCGTAGATTCTTCTGGACATAAACAAACTAGTGAACCCGCAGGTAACAGAAGGGGAAAAATATGGTGAAACATAGTACTAGTCTGTTCTAGTATTTGTGACCAGGTAATTAAAGCAGAAGAATACAATCTTTTAAAGATCGATAAACAGACAGAAACACCATGTAAAAACACCAACCTAGTTTTATTTTTATATTTTCTTACTAAATGTTTCCTGTAGCACGGATCAGATCATCTTTTTTTTTTTTTTATCGTAATAGATTAATTAGAAAACCCTGTAATTGTACATATAAACTGATTGTGCTGTGAATTAAAAATCCAAAGCAAAACGCACTGTCTTCTGGTGGAGAAATGAGCTTCGTGAGTGCCAGCATTTCCTCGTGTAGTCCGTTAAGCGTGAAGCCCAGATACTCCTCAGCGTCCTCCTGACGACCCTGGTGACAAAACAACACTCGTTGAGCCTACAGCTAATGGCGACGCCGATTCAACTCGTATATACATTACAGGAGGTACTGAAGCACACTTTGTTCACGAAGAGAGGAACGTGGCGTTTTGATCATTAACGGACTCACTGAACAAGATGTTCCAACCATAGTCCAACCACGGGTTACTAAATAATTCCCTTACCTTCTCTGAAAGGCTGGATTTAATGAGTGTGAGGAGTTTATAGATGTAAGTAGGCTCAAAAGGAACACCCGGTCTGATGTCTTTTATTATCTTTTCTCCTGCAGCTGCACAAAAAAAAAATACATACGGAAATGATTGTGTTGGGGACATGCACACAAAAATATGTAGAGTGCAAATGTGTCTCTCTTACACACCTTGCTGTTTGGCCTTTGAGGGAACGGGCATGTTGCTGAACTCATTCACAAGCCGAACACTGCGATAACAATGAACAAGCATATTTTATTCCATGAAACACATTCACAGTCCATTACGAAGGACAAAACATCAGGTTTTGCTCCATTTCAGAAGAATGAAGCAGATGTGCAGCTCTATAGACAACTGTAGCAGCAGTGACATTTTACAGACATTAAAAAATAAATAAATAAACAAACAAACAAGCACTCAAACAGAAGACAACCAAACTCACAAGTTGTCCATCATAGGTGTGGAGGTGCAGGGTCTTTGTGTTTCACTGAAGGTGGGAATCGACTTCATCAGGTGATACATGGGCGGGCATGCTATCAGAGCCTGCAGGGTCTGACAATTACCATCAAGGACAAAATGACAAGGACGAGCTGAAGGACACGGGCAATGACCAAACAAGAAATGAGCAGAGGAAAGGATACGGCGTTGATGTAGCACCAGTTTCCCTTGTTGATCAGACCTCTGGGTTGTAAAGATACAGGCTTGTGTATCAATTTCACATTCTCGATAAGTTCTGACAAGAAACAAACGAGAGAGTTTATTTCTAATATTTCCCGCAAGCAGAACATTTGATAAGTAATTTTAACTGATGTTACGTTATTTATTTTGAAAGAAACTTATTTGAACTAAATTTATATGAACAGGCGTTAAATGGTAAACTTAAGAATGTTGAATATTTAAATGGCTTAATAAATTTAATCGAAATAATTAACAGCAGAATATCAAAACTAGCACAACTACGTTAAAATAAATTGTGAATTCTCCATAAAAAAAAAATTTATATAAATGTACACACACACACACACACACACACACACAGATGTGTAAATCACAGATCAGCAGTTTTCTCAACATAACCCCATCTGCTCCATACAAAGTCTCTTGCCCACTGTGCTGCTCTCACCCGATTGGCTGATTTCACCAATCAGTGGATGGGGAGTTTTTTGTTTTTTTTTTTACTTCAAAATATCACAATTATTTTGGTGTAGAGCGGGAAACCTTTACGCTTTGACATACTACAGAAAAATCCTCCCCAGTCTGAACGTAAATTTTCCACACAGCGACAGGAACAGGGATCCATAAAATAGTCGCCCTTGGTCACGAGGTCCCGAACAACAAGACCAGAAAGAAAACATTGCTAAGGCAGTAAATTATCTTGCAGTGCGAAGAGAGCGGTTCCTCCATCCAACCAATAACCAACGCTCCTGGATAACAGCTTTATCAGCAATTTAGTTTTATCCAATGTTGTTTCTTTTCCACCATAAACTACCATTAAGTGATTAAACAGCAGTGTTATAAATGAAACAACATCCAGATAGGACCTTAAAAGTCTTTTTGAAACGCCAAACATGGCTAGAATCCAAGGTTTGTGTAGAGGAACGGAAGATATCGCTGTTTTAACGTTTACGCGAACAAGCACTTTAGAGTTGTTACTGTACTTAAGGGAAGAGAAACAGAGGCCTTAACCCTCGTAAATGTCACAAAATATACTGCTAACATGTGTTCAATCAAAATAAAGCCCGTAGGGTCCCATTTGGTACCACCTTCACTGGGAAAGAGAGACAAAATATTTAGGTGCCTAGCTTTTATCATGAGCCGACGGAAAAATAAATTACTGGGTGGTTTGTAAATAATGGAACATTGAGGAATAACTCTGTTTTCAAATGCTTTTGAACCATATTCATCAGAGTAGTTGTTCTGGGGAATATTGTTCAAAGAAGCATGAGGCTTTCATGACTAAGCATTGTTCGATAAAGCCCAAACAAACCTGACACTAAGGATGGCAATCCATCCAGTTTCTAACAGCAAACACATTCATTCTAAAAAGTTCAGCAACAAACAGGTCACAAAAAAAAATGCACTCCTATAGCCTTGTAATGAGAGTACGAGTTTCTACTGCCATCTTGTGGACACCAAAACCTCAAATAAACTTGATTACATTTTAACATTTTAAACTCAACAGTAAATATAAAAACAGCAATTCACAGTAACAGTAAATGGTTACTTTTATCTATCTACACACATTTTTTTCCTTTTTTTTTTTTTTTAAATAAAAATCATGCCAATTCCTCAACAAGCAGCCACTATAATCTTTTCAAATTAGGGTTTTATTAAGTTCTAATAAGCAAAAGATTCAATTAAAAAGGCTTTAAAAAGTATAACAAAATAAAGGGTACAATTAAAAAAAAGGGTAATCTGGGAAAAGAAATCATCTGATTAATCGTTTATCAAAATAATCGATAGTCCATCAATTATTGACTGTAGAACGTACAAACATTTGAATATATTTCAAGATATAAATCAGGTGTATATTGTGTATAAATTAATGTTTGTATTGATTGATTAACTGACTTATCGCCAAGCACAGCATTCGTTTATTGCAGTTTCAACCATAAAAAACTAGGCGAGCTCATAAGGAACCCTATATGCTGAAAAGGAAAATGTTAAATCTTTAATCCTATGATTAAGAAAAAAATTCTAATACAACTTCAATTCAAGAAGAAGAAGAAAAAAAAGAGAATAGAAAACATAAAAGCCAATTTGAATATGTGGATGAATCTTTGGTTTAATTGTGAATACAATAAAAAGGTCATACATTCCCCCAGACGGATACGATACCTGCCAGTTTGGGTGCCATGGGGTCTTCTGAAACGGGAACGGGGCCTTCTCTGATATCGCATGGTTTCTCGGGCTGCTCGACGGATGCAGCAGCAGCCACAGGCACTGCAACGGCTGCTGCCTTCACCTCGACGTATGCCTGAGGGCCGCCAGGTGAAGGCTTGGAGTTGTGGAAAAGACTAGCCCAAGATTTGGGGGTGTTAGGAACGGGTGCTGTGGCTGGAGATAGTGGAGAAAGCAAAGGTGCTTGGGCCCCTGAGTCCGTAGGTGATGGGACCAGAGCAGCGCCTGCCTGAGTATCGGCCCTGTCGAGCGCAGTGGCAGACAACTGCTCCGGCGTCCCGTTAGCCTGGCGCTCGTCCTCGTCAGTAGTAGCAGGATCAGCGGTGAGCACAGCAGCAGAAAAGGGAGTAGATGGTGAGGAGGTCGGGCAGGTGACATTCCCATTACTGCCCTGCAGTTCGGGGCTCTCTAGAGCGAGGGGTTCCGAGTGCTGCTCGGCAGTCCTAACCCCTTCAGCATGGCCACCGCTCTGGGAGGAGGAGGAGGACGTAGAAGAGGAGGAGGAGGAAGAGGAAGCGGCGGCATTACCGTCCAACAAAGAGGCGGTTCCGCTCGTCAAGTCCACAGAAGATTCATCAGGGCTATCACAAGTCCTCTGATTGGTAAGGGAGCCAGGCTGACCTGTGGATGATGTGGAAGAAAGTGTAGAAGGGGTCAGATCTGCGCCAGTGTCCTCAGATCCCAGGGCTGGAGTGCTGAGACCGTGGCCGTTCACCAAACCCGTCCCGGTCATGCCGTCCACCGCGGCACCACCGCTCTCGCAACCCTCCAAGTAGTTGTAGTATCCCGGAGGTCGTTTTTTCTTTTTCTTGCGCTCTCTCTGGCCAAGGCCGCCGGAAACGCCGTCCACGTCGGAGCACGGCTGCTGGCCGTCCAAAGCCGAGGGCTCAGAGTCGGCGAGGTCCACAGAGTTGAAATCGCTGGAAACCAAGGCAGTTGTGGGCAGAGGTTTCTGAGCCTGCTGACAGCCCAGGATGAACTCCGGGGCCTGAGGGTTCAGAGTGCTGGACACTTTACACAAGGAGTCCTTCACCACCATGGGCTCGGCACTCATCACCTCATCCACACCAAACTCGATGTGCTGGAAGTCCTCTCCTAAAGGTCACACACATCATCACATGCAAACAGAGACACAAATATTAGGCTGCTTTCATAGCAAATATCCCTAAGCAATAGTGTAGTTATGTAGCATTTATTAAAAAAAAAAAACCCAACACAACTTGATCATTTTACCCTGTTGACATTACTGTGTCCATTACATTATGGACACAGGGAACTATAAATGTTATTTTTAAGAGCGACAGGAGCAAGAAAATGCTAGACATTATATTGAATGAAACACAACTATAATTAAACAAGCACCATTTTTTATTATTCATAAAGAGAAAGGAGGAAAAAAAGAGAGGCTGCTATATATCTCAAGTATTGAGGCAACAGACTTATACATGCCGAAGCCCCATGTCTAACTCTTAACACATCCACACAGACAAATATATCAAATAAAATATCACTGATTATTATTATGATTGCCCCATCACCCAAAGATAAGACTTTTTGCTGGCTATTATGCTGAGCTGTGAAAATCTAAAGCAGTATTAAAAGACGGTTTACAAACAAGTGTTAATTAGTTTTAATTTTGACACTTAGCATGATTCCATTAACCAGCAAAACTGCAAAGGCCACCAAAAGCAATCAGAGAAAAGAAAAAAAAATGAAAATCAAGAACAGAGTTATTAAATTGTGCAGCATTTTCGCTCATATCCGTGATTGGTCATCAGTTAGTACTTAAAAAGATGTCATTCCAGGAGAGCAGCATCATTAAGAGACAGTCATTAATAGATAAGCACAGGACAGGAGAGATCTTGGTCCTTTGAACACCGTTGTAAAGCAGATCTTGTCCAAACCAGGCTATTAGTCAGGGCACAGGGCCAAGAGTAATTATTTGAAAAAAAAATAAAAAAAAAATAATTATTATCCAAAGACACCATTTAAATGATGGGAAGGTGTTTTTTTTTTTTAGACGCCAGAGAGAGAAACCCGCTGGCTTTTTTAAGCATGCGAAAGCTTAACAGATTATCCAGCAGGCAGAAATGACAGGGAAGGATTGGAGAGTTGAGAAAGTTGTGTGTGCGTTTTAGAATCGAGGTTCTGCAGCGAAACAAGAACAAAAAGAGGCGACGTGCGTGGAACCCACAACTCACCGCAGACCTGCCGTCTCATTGATTCCGTAATGTACGGCACATCAACAGTGCAGTAACCTCCTGAATAATTAATACAGATCAGGGTCAATATCAGTCGTTTTGTTTTTTTTTCTCCTACTGTTTACAATTTCACTTTTTACATGGTGCGGTGCAAGATCAGGTTCAAATCATATGAATACAGGAAAAGCAAACAGGTTTATTCAGACTGATTAGGCATGAAGGGGCATCTCACTTAAGGGCTGGAGGTTGCATAAAAAAAAACATCATCATTAAGTCACAAGAATAAAGTACATGACAATCTTACCCGAGTTATGACTGACGCAGGAGGCTCTCTCATTGAAGGGTGGAAGCTGTGTGTTTTGAAACAAAAGTGTGGGGGGGGGAATCAGACAAATTGGCTTTATGATAAAATGCATGAAATATTTTTTCATAAAGTATAATGCACAGAAAGGAGGAATAATTTAACGTGTTTTTTTTATCTACAGCTGCAAAGAAATAGCCAACAATTGAATGGCAACTAATCAGAAGCAACAACTCGAGCACTGCTTATGCACTCACTTGGTGAGCTCTAATTTTAATACTTTAGACCGTTATTTTTATTATTTACGTATTAGTTAGTTGTTAAATGTGCCACGTTCTTAAGTGCAGTTTGTTAACGCTGTTCAAATAAAACAACTTTTAACATTTCACCGCACACACATTAGATGTCAGTAATAACGTTAAAATTCAGGAGATGGATTACCTCAACATAACAGCGAGGCGTCACAAAGAACTGATTAAACTCGTCCGGGCTGAACTCCCCAAAGATGTACTGTGGAAACAAATAGAATAAACACTCATTATAACTTCATTATTAATATAATCTAATTTATATAATATACTTATTAATGCAATACAATTATTATAATTCAATATATTTAATAACTAAAAGTAATTCAAAATCATGATAATTTATCACGGTGTAGTTCTTGAGCTCAATAACTCACTTTGGCCAAACAATTTTCCAATGCTGCCATCTACCGGCCATTCCGTTTAACACCATTATGCGAATTATTATATTTACTTGATGGGATGTTTGTGCTAAAGGAGAATCTCAAATATTGATAAGATGCATTTACTTACTACTGTCCAACCAAGTCTATTCATCCCAGAAATCCTGACTAGAGCATTCCAGAAATAAATAAATAAATAAACACAATGCTAAAAACTAAAGTTATTCAAGATATATATATATTTCACAAGTTATTACACAATGAGCTCATTCCTCAAAAATTCTGATTAATGCATTTACATTCAGACATGTAAATAAACGTGTGTTAAAACAATTCCTTTGCACTACATCACCCGTCGCTCACATTTCATGTTGACACAGGTGATTCCCTGAACCGTATTCACTTTTAAAAAGAAATCTGAAACAAGTGAACACTAATAAATTATCTGAATTAAACCTGCTTGAATAAAGGTGATCAATGTCATCATGCAGTTGCATTGCTTCAGGTTAAAAGGGTGAACCAGAAAATGATGAGTCATGTTGGATCAGCGCTGCGATACGACTCGGTGATTTGTGACTCGGCCGCCTCAGTTGTCGCACAGACACACAACGCGAGCGAGAAAATGAGAAAGGCAGAAATGTAATATTAAGGTGCTTCGATTTCACCGCTCTAGTCTATAGTGCTTCACCTGTGACAAGGCAAAGATGATACATCAACTAAAATAACACAGTATGGGCATTTTATAACACTGTATGCATTAAAACAGCAAATTTATTTGGAGCCATCATTTGCTATTGAACACCCAAAGAACCTTAGCTGCTATTTTAATTAGGAAGGTTACGGTTGCAATCAGTATTTATTGTTTTACAATGCTGGTTTGTACAGATATCCTGGGTATGCATGAGACAGTTGAGAACACGTGTTTCGGACTTCTGGAACGTTGGCATGAATTTGGATGCACCTTTTATCAATCAACTGATGAGCGGTTTAACTTTAAACTCAATTTATCACATCAAACCTTTTCATGAAACTCACGTTTCACTACACTACGAAATTAAATTCACATTAAATGTCACTGTGGATTTTCCATACGCATAAAATAAAACGTTTGTACACTAATTTTTGTATTCTCTTACTACTGCAAGGAACACTGCATGTGTGTGTGTGTTTTTCGATCCTGTTAAACTGGATGTTAAATAATCACAAATGTACTTTATATCCCAGCATTTTTTCTTTTGACAGTCTAGATTAAACCATTAAAACACCGTTAGTGTTTTAACTTTTAACTCTTTATTCTATACATACATACATACATACATACATACATACATACATACAACTCAGCCAGTGAGTTTCAAGTGCTTTGGGTTTGAGAGTTTGAGAAAAAGCTCAATATCAGGTTTTCGCACTTCACTGGCTCAATACTGAATACTTGTGGACTTGTTTGGAACTCAGGTTTGAGAAAATCCATCTAAAACGCAGCTTGATTGAACAAATTTCAAATTTCGCGCTTTTTTTTAATAGTTGGCCCAAGTTTTTAATCTTTTGCAAAATTCAGTACCTAACCAACCTCAGGTACCACAAGCTACAACTCCTGGTATGCCGACCTTCATGAGCCTAAATCAGGTGATCCCCGCTTCTCTGCACATATACTGCTTTCATCTAGTGGGCTATAATTAACTTAATCCTGATTGCGCTTAACAGCTTTAAGTCTTAAAATCTCTTGAGCACAACGTGCACATCAAGAAGCGGCACTAAGTTTTTAACTTGACAAGACTAAGTTTTCTGCACATGGCCGGTTTGCCGTCTAGAATTGATTCTCTTTAAAAAAGTTTAGATGTATGTACGTGTGTATGTAACTTCAATAGGAAGGAAGAGAAAGGTGAACGCGCCTCTGCAACTGTGCCAACAATCCCTCGAACTCTTCTCATTCAACACACGACAAGGGAGAGAAAAGAAAATGCAGCTGAAGCAGACGGAGCTCTGGGGTGGAGCAGTGCTGAAATGGCAACGGCCAGCTGTAATCCAACATCCTCTACATTGCTAATGCGGCCCACAATTGAAAGAATTTCACTTTGCTTCTTTTCTGCAGGCATACCACACGTACTGCACTAAGCTAAGCTCCCCTCTTGCTGCTCGCTTGGAGAGTGGATTAACACAAATTGGCCATCTGTACTATTTCGACATGGCGAGGTGACGACACCACGAGACGTGGCCAGGGACAAAGTTCAAATCATTTGGGCGATCAGAGTTTAGGGATGGAATATAACTAAAAAAAATAAACAAATAAACGAAAAAAAGCCTTACATAACTGTATCGGTGAAAGATTTGCTAAAGAAATTCGGTCATTTCCATATAATGAAGCACCAAAGTTCTGCAATGTGACACACACCCACCTACACAAGAGTTATCTAGGCCGACAGGAACACTGTTGACAGCAGTTACTGGATATTTAGATGACAACAGACTGATAAAACTTTAAAGCTGTGGCCTCACCCCAACAGACCTTCCAAAAGCGTCCACCAATCATATCGCTGTAGCAAAATAGGAGGGGGCTTAGCAGCTCATTCATGTTTTGGTAAGTTCAAACATTGGATCATCTACTTTCACACAACTGGAGGCTGATACAATCGCAAAATACTGACTTCAAAAGAAACACAAACTTGATTACTAAGTTCTAACTTGGGTAGTATGTAATATAAGAGGAAAAAATATACATCTTTAGTTAATATATATATATATATTTTTTTTTATACATATTTAGACATTGAACATGAATCTGAATCACCAAATGAGTCAAAATACAATTTTTTTTTTTGGAACATTAATTACCTAATTAGTAATTTTACCTACAATAGTCTGATTTAATTGATCACAGAGTACGCAAACATGTTCAATGTCAACATAGACATTAAAATTACCAGCTAAACATGTAAACATCAATTGGCAAAGTGAAGATAACCCTACTGGCTATATAATCTAAACAGGCGCATTGACAAATATTAATTTATATATTAGTTGTTGCTTCGTGTCACAGCTTGCCCGTCCATCCAAAAACTACACTACATTCCTCCAAACCTACTCTGCAGCAAAGTTTAACAAACAGAATTAAATAATCAGCCTCACAGACTGCTCATTACAACATTGTTAACGGACCACAATCAAACAGGTTTCCCTTCTTTTTTACACTTCGGGACCCTGGAGGGAACCCATATCTCCCTCCTTCCTCTAAAGTGACAGTGAGTATTGCCACATCACTGGCAGGGAGGAAAAAAAAAAAGTTCTGCCAACTGAAACTGTCATGCAACTGTTAATAGACACAACCTCCACCAGCTCGCGATAGAGCTGAGCTATGCGACACCCCGCGAGCATTTCAGGCATTCGCCGGGGCAGAGCGGACACTATTGTTTATACAAAGTGAAATTGCATGGAATCTTTTTTTTTTTTACCCTATATGGCATCCCTTGTCTAAACTATAAAAGTGATCAAATTTGTATTTGTTACCAAGTATTTAGAAACAAAAGTCCAATTACTTTCTTTGAGATAAAAACCATTCAAATTCCTTTACTTGTTGATATTTACTTCATTTGAATGGATTGTCAATTAAATAAACCCCACCCCTAACCTCCAACAAATTGTGAAATGACCAAGATCCAGCAAGATGCCCATTTCTATTCTTCATGCTGATACATGCTGGGGAAGCCTGAGTGATTGTGTACATGACGGATTTACAAAGCAGCCAACAACATACAGGATGTCATTGCACTCCTATTGTCCGACCTTAAACCCGATGGAATTTATCTAGAAAGTTACATATTGAAAATACTCATTAATAAGGGCAAAATAACAGACAAATATATGGTGCGTGTCTCTGAAGTGAAGGGACACTAAAGACGACGTCTGAACTGTCCAAACTGTAAAGAAACCCGGTTTACAAAGTGATCGAAACCCCCAAGATCACATTCTCTGTCTATTCAAACCCAACATCAACTAAAGTCTTTTTTTTGGAGGAATAAGACACGTCATCTAGACATGAATTAATTTTGACTTGACATGAGACTTAAATTAGACAACAAGTGAATTCATTTCATCATGAGACATCAATTCATTTTTATCTCGACTTAAAATCATTTTGTCTTGACCTTAGACATGAATTCCACGACGGAACGTGAAAACGTCTCGACTTGAGCGGTAAAACTCGCGGAGTCGTGAATTCATTTCTCCTTGACATGAGCCGTGAAATCCTTTCGTCTCAATGTGAATTCATTATATCTTGACACGAGTCATGAATTCATTTCATCTTTACTCTAAATCAGTCATTTCATTTTGGCAGTGATTCAATATAAGAAAAACAAAGAATTATGCATTATTTGTTGATTACGAATTATTTTTGGTGGTTAAGAGAAAAACTTTGGTGTCATGTGATTAAGAAAAACCAAGAGTTGTAGCTTTACTTTACAAGAACCAACCACAAACTTTACCTTTTTACACCCAATTGTAGTTGTTTTTTATTTATATATATACATATATATATATATATATATATATATATATATTAAAAGGTCTATAGCAGGGGTCACCAACGTGGTGCCCGTGGGCACCAGGTAGCCCCCAAGGAGCACATGAGTAGCTCTCAGGCTTGCTATAAAAAGTGCACAACTCATCAGTGAGATGCGTCTATAATGTAAAATGTAGTTAATTCGTTGTTGATAGTCACTGTCAAAAATCACAAGTGTATTCACATAGATAAACGAGTATCATTAATAATAATAATAATAATAATAATAATATATAACTAAAGGTAAATTTGTTATTTCAGAGGAGTATTTCAAACTGGTAGCCCTTTATATGACTCGGTGTCCATGTAGTAGCTCTCAGTTACAAAAAGGTTGGTGATCCCTGGTCTATAGTGACTTCTAAATCCCCTAACGAAACACAAAACACATGTTTAGCGTATAAGCGTCAAAAAACATACAGTGGAAGAAAATAAGTAGATAATGTAAATAAAAACATGTATCGCCTTCGAGCGAATATTGTTTATTTGAACTTTGAATGACAATGAAAATGAAAGAGAGGAAATAATCCCGCCCCTTAAATCAACAGGCCCGAAACACTGTCAAGTCATGAGCTAGCTCCTCTCTCACACGAGCTTCAAATCTGTACAAGTGTTGTTTTTAAAAATCACCAATTCCTGTAGTCGGTGCTCCTTTCAAGCACGATTACGTCGACCAAGTCATTAAATTCGCGTAAACATTTACCAGCAAAACTAGTTCGAGCTGGCTGTGGTAAAGAGCACACACGGTTAGCTAACAGGCTAGCACCTCTGCGCTAGCGACCGTTAAGAAAATGTGCTCACGCGCATGAGCAGGCCTCCTGCCCCACACACACACACACACACGCCCTCATGCGCTCAATAACCTCGGAGTTTATAAAATGTCCTTCCTGGAGGAATTACTCCCTTTATGTGGCTTTCAGGGACATGAGAAACTTTTATACAAGTGACAATACGAGCCGTTTTCCACTGAATAATAATAATAATAATAATGAAGGGGATCCTCCAGGCTGTAAGGCCTGCACCACCACGCTGAACTGTTCAATGAGGTGGGGGGAAAAGGAACTAATTCAACGATTCACACACACACACCGAGCACCACGCGAAATAGCGTCCGTCTGCGTGTTTCAAACACGTTCACGTTGCGCACACACACACACACCACTTCTACTCCATGACACTTTGATTTTGAGTGAGTTCGTTTGGCAAGTCGCTATACCTGGTTGCCGTGCGCAGCCATGCTCCCGGTGAGATGATGGGGTTTCTTTTCCCCTCCGTCTCCTTCGGCGAGTAAGATGGCCGTCCAAACAGCGGACAAGCTTTCGTCTAACGCGAAGTGCTTTCGAGCTCACTGGCCTACTCCGAAATGCCCTCCATGGCGCCTAACCGCCGGTGTGTGGAGCGCTGTTACTCGTGTTCGTGTGCCACTTCAACTCCCCCAGCGTATCACGCTGCTTTCGCCGCCATCTTTGTCTTGCCTGGGCACTACGCTCGCTTTTGCTGCAAGTGGCGCATGCGCGTTTCCCATGCGGGTAGGAGGGGCCCGCGGTGCACACAGTCGCAGACAAAAACCCGTCAGTTTGTGTAAATAAAAATTATATTACATTTTCAATTTTAATTTGGCTATAAAATTATTAACACAGAAAATGGTTGACAATTCTAACATTTATCCAGTCCTTTAAATAAATGACATAGTCGCCAGGAAAATGGGGTTTATTTGCAGGAGATTATGAATAAGTATCTATTTTTATTTTTAGTTTATTACATTGTTATAAAGAAAATGTTTTTTTAATTACTTATTTGAATGGCCGTCATAATTAGCTATAGACTGTACACCAGAGGTGGGGAGTAACTTCGTAACTGCGTTTAAGTAACGTTGATAGCTGTACTTTACTTCAATGTTTATTTTCCGGACAGCTTTTTACATTCATTTGCTAAAATCTTTTACACAAATATAACATTTTCAAACCAGGTTTTAGTTTTCATCTATTTGGTGACATGATCAATATTTTTTTCTTCTTCAGGTTTTCAGCCCGTCAAACTATTTCTTGTCAATGCGTGGCTTTTAAACCTGTATTATTTCCTGTCTATCAGACATAGTCTATTTTACAAACTAACAAGCACAGCAGCGGGCAACAAGAAATATGGCTAATGTGGATAAGCGAGGGGGCCAGAAAACAGGACTGAGAAAAAAAAATACATTTATGATCACCTGATCATCATCTTTACTCTGTTTGTGTTCTATATTGTGTTTGTCCTGTATGCATGTATCAGATAACACAATTTGAAATTGTTTTAGTTAGGGGTCGTCACAGCAGGTGTGATCCGCATATTTTGTTTGGTACCTGTTTTATACTGGATGCCCTTTCCAATAACCAATGGCGTATTACTTACCTGAGTGCTTTAAAGCATGTGTAAATGTACAGTACATCTACTAGAGTGAAGGACGCATGATGTACTTTGCCCTCTAAGCCGTATATATTCTGTATGCTAAATGTGTACCCTTACCTGGTGAGAAATTGTTGTTAAGGAACGGTGCTATATTCAATTAAATCAGATTGTCTATTTTGGTGATTTTAAAAGCATGTAAATGAATCTACACCTTCCTTTTTGTACCAAAAACAATATTTGGCATAAACAGGATATGTATAAACCTTTATTCAAGCATTATATGAAAAACATTTATGTGAATTTAACAAAATGTTCAAACATATAATTATCTCATTGTGTAATGCATTACAGAAGAAAATTTAAGAAAGAAGAAAATATGGTAATTAATAATAACAAATGCACAGATGTGTTTAATTTTCTAAAAACCCTTTTTAATTGTTATCTTATGTTCAAAACTAGATTGTAGAAATTAATTTAATAAACAAAATGAATATAAAGCAAGCCACAAACATGGAAAAAAGACATCAAACTGCAAAATGTTGATTAAGTGTGCACTCAGTTTAGACTAATGCTATTAGTACGTCAAGCTGTCATCAGAGCTAAAAGTAACTACTTTGGACAATCTAAAATATTAAACATAAGCAGGGTTGTTCAGCACGTTTTTGTTTTGTATACAATTCTCTTTTTGTTATGTCATACTTTGGATATCTTCAGTACAATCTACAATCTACAATTGTACTGAAGTACAAAGGTGTGCTCTGACCTTTAATTTGTACTGTATATATATATATATATATGAATATATATATATATATATATATATATATATATATATATATATATATATATATATATATATATGTATATGTGTATATATATATATATATATATATATATATATATATATATATATTAATATATATATAGTGAATCTCAAAAGTTTGGAAACTTTTGTTTAGATGCAACAGACTAGAAAATGAATACATTAACTGAACAAATGTAATAAAAATGTACTTGCCAATAAACAAATATTAAACATAGAAATATAAAACATTGCATGTAAACAAAAAGAAAAGGCTAGAAGCTTGCAATGCAGTGGATGGATGGATGGATGGATGGATGGATGGATGGATGGATATGGATAGATAGATGGATAGATAGTGTAATGGACATTGAGTTAAAACATTGCATGTAAACAAAAAGAAAAGGCTAGAAGCTTGCAATGCAGTAGATGGATGGATGGATGGATGAGATAGATAGATAGATAGATAGATAGATAGATAGATAGATAGATAGTGTAATGGACATTGAGTTAAAACATTGCATGTAAACAAAAAGAAAAGGCTAGAAGCTTGCAATGCAGTAGATGGATGGATGGATAGATAGATAGATAGATAGATAGATAGATAGATAGATAGATAGATAGATAGATAGATAGTGTAATGGACATTGAGTTAAAACATTGCATGTAAACAAAAAGAAAAGGCTAGAAGCTTGCAATGCAGTACATGGATGGATGGATGGATAGATAGATAGATAGATAGATAGATAGATAGATAGATAGATAGATAGATAGATAGATAGATAGATAGATAGTAATGGACATTGAGTTAACATTCACTGCCTATACAGAATAAAGACTAAACACCTGCGGATGACGTTTAAGCCCCGCCCCCGTGTCAGGTAAAAGGGTGGGATTTAATGTGCAACAAATCGATAAGCAAAACAAGAAAACCCAATTCCAGTGGAGGTATTGTATATTTTGTTTTTAATTGAATGGGTTAAATGATATCGAAAGTGGAATGGTAGTGATTTATTAGTCTGTTTTTTCTATTCTGACAGTTTTATACATTACAGATTTTGTTTAAAAACATGATACTTTCGAAAAGAACAGGCGAGATTTGTCCTTAAATAGAAGTGAATTAAACACTCTTTAGTTCACTTTAGATCTTTAAATATGTACTTTTAATATTTAAAAACATAAATAAACAAATATATAAGTATTTTATATGGCGGAAGTTTCGTGAATAAGTAACTCAATCATAGCTGAAAAAACACTTATTTGGAAAGTAATAAGTAATTCTGTGTAAAGTTACAAATGAGTTAATCAATAAATGTAAGCAGTAAAAAAAAGCATGTTTATATATTTACCAATAAGCAACTCCAAGTTTTGAAAACAAAAATCACTTCCGTGTATGAACATCGAGGGGCGGGATTTTAGTCAACGCCGTTTTGGATTGGTGCATCAACTGCTTGTTCTGATTGGTTGTTTGCGCAGTAGCGCTAAATACGTTTTAGTATTGTTAAATAAACACAACAAATACGGGTCAGAGCTTTAAATCAATGGGCTAAAGACGTATTGTTTTTTGAGCGAAAAATAATGCGTTTTTTTATTTATCTATATATTTACGTATTGCATGATAAATGATAATGAATAGTTAATCAGGTTTCCCCTAGAATTAATAATAAGAATAACAAGAACAACAAGAAAATAACAATATTTACAACAACGATACATCACATGTAAGATATTTAATATTAAAATAAATTGGGAGTTTATATAAGCATTTTACATGTAACATATATATGATTTTTTTAATGGGTTTTTTTGTCCTGCATTTTAGCCACCAGAACTACACTTTTGCAGTGTCTGTGGAGTGGAACAATGTCGGAGCATCATAACACCAGAAAACAAACCTATCCTGAGCCTGAGAGAAGAGACCGGCACAGGGAACCTGACAGAGACAGAGACCGGTATAGAGACCAGCACAGAGACCGAGGCCGGGAAAGAGACAGAGACTACAGAAAAGACAGAGGGAATGAGCAATACAGAGAGGACAGAAGCACAGTATATCATTATGAAAACCGAACAAGGAACTACAGTGAACCTGATCAAGAAGTGTAGGAGAAATCTCTGACCGTGATATCATAATCCTGATTCAAGTTTATTTGAAATAGTTTAGCATTCAAATATTTACTTTATAATATTTTCTTCTCCTATAACCTCTATACTTTCTTTAGATTTGCAACATATGAGTCAAAAAACGAAGAGGCACTTTACAACATAAAGTATATTCTCACATCCAGGGGTAAGTCATTTTCAGGCGTTTAAGCCAGTGTAATACTACTTTTTTCAGTTCTTTATCACAGAATAAAAATGTTCTTTTTCTTTTGGCAGATTATACTGTATCCAAGCGTCTTAGTGTTATTTGATATAGTATAATTAATATGCAAAATGACTTGTGTGTATATGTGTATATATATATATATATATATATATATATATATATATATATATATATATATATATATATATATATATATATATATATATATACACCACACACACACACACCCACACACACAACACACACACACACACACACAAGGGGAAGTCACAAAGTCACAAAGTAAAGGGACATTTGAGAAAAGGGGCATTTATTCTAATGATAAAAATGTGAAACATATGATAGATATGATTTGATAGAAATCAGGATTTTTAAATATAATTAAAATAAAATTTTTAATTAAATATTTTATTTAAAATATGTAAAAAAAAATATATATATATATATATATATATATATATATATATATATTATATATATAATATATATATATATATATATATAATTATTATCATTAGAATAAGCACCCCTTTTCTCAATTGTCCGATTATTTTTTTTACTTCCCCTCATATAAATTAATATATATATATATATATATATATATATATATATATATATATAAAATGCATTTTTTATATTGGTAATATTAGCCTAGATTAACTAAATTCCCAATTTACATATACATTGTTTACATATTGCATTTGAAATTCAATTTTGATATCCTGAAAATTTCCAACCTGCTTTCCTTAGTCGACGTGTATTAATGAATGGCATGTAAAGCTTCTTCTGTGCCCACACAGGCCTTTGCCAGATCGGTCAGTTTGTCGTGAACATGCTGATCGTGATCTGCGCCGGCGTTCCTTACAGCAACAAGAGTCGGTACACGGATCTGGCCAGCCTGGGCGGCCTGTACTACTACTATTACGGCGGCGCTCAGGCCTTCACGACGCAGGAGGCGGCGAAAGTCAACGAGCTGGATGATCTGTTCTACAAGCTTAAACTCCCTCCATATATATACAGCATGGCCTGCGGTGGAGCGCTGATGGTTTACGCTTTAATCACGTTGGCCCTCGGAGTGTTCCGTGTGCCGTACCTCTACCCCGTCGTGCTGCTGTCCGAGGGTGCGCTGGATGCACTGATAAGCCTGGGATATGTTCCTGCTGTGGCCTTTTACTTTATCAAAGTCAAAGAGACGTACAGCGACCCCGTCTGCAAACAGAGAGAGGACATGTACGCAAGTAAAGGCATCAAGGGTTTCGAGTGCAGTCTGAGCGGAACCGACATCGCAGGGGGTTTCTTTGGCGTCTTGGGTGTCTTCGTGTTCATGTTAGGGGCCGTGCTTGCCATAAGAGCGTTCAGAGCCGTCAGGCTGATGAAGCAGCAGAGGGAGGCAGAGGATAATCACTTATAGACCCTAATTATTCTCATCTCCAGCCGAAACCACGAATGGCTCCGGAGTTACCGGGTCGTGTTACCTGAGTACGCTTGTTACCGTGCATTAGCTGTGCATGACATGCTTAAAACACTCCTGTAATGTGAATGTCCGATTCTGACCCCAATTGGACATCTAAAAGCTATACACATGATTTTAATATTTTTTTAAACGGGACTTTTAAGGCACTACACTTTTTTTTTCAATAAATATTATTGCTAATTATTTTGTGACGTTTTGTTTACAATCATCTAAATCTTGCCGTATTAATCCCCGAATGCAAAATCTGGCAAAGCCGGTTTGTCCACATTTCCACACCTAAAAACGCACCTGACTTTTTTTCCTGTGTGAAAAACGCACCTGACATGTTTTTCTTGCTTGTTTTTCGTACTGTGTTTTTGTATATCGCAAAGTGTTTTTGTATATTGATAACGATGCTTTTTTTTTCCTGGATCAGAAATATGTCGCATAGCTTTAGCGAATACGAACGAGGTTTAAAAACCAGACTAGATTGAAGAAATGTGTCGCCATGTGTAACTTGCACAGTGTAGCAGTCATTACAATGGTTTACACTGTTTTTACTGATATCAGACTCACCGTAAGGACAAATTGTAGCTACTGTGGATTTAATTAACGGAAATATACTCTTCCAGGTTAATAATAAAGCAGCGCTTTATAAATATTCAGTGCAAATGTATTTCAATTTGCAGTCATGATTCTATTACTGAAGGGGTACGGTGGTTTAGTGGTTAGCACATTCACCTTACACAGGTTCCGGGTTCGATTCCCGTCTCGGCCATGTGTGTGTGGAGTTTGCATGTTTTCCCCTTGCCTCAGAGGGTTTTTCTCCAGGTTCTCTGGTTTCCTTCCCGGTGCAAAGAAATGCACGGTAGGTTGATTGGCACCTTGGAAAATTGGCCCTAGTGTATGAATGTGTGTGTGTGTGTGTGTGTGTGTGTGTGTTTGCCCTGCGTTTGGTTGGCATTCCATCCAGGGTGTATCCTGCTTTAATGCCCATAGACGCCGGGTGTGTGTGGTCCGGTAAAGCGGTGTGTGTGAATTGTGTGTGTGTTTGCCATGCATGTGCTGTGTGTGTGACTGTTGTGTGTGTGTGTGTGTGTGTGTGCCCTGCGATGGTTGGCATTCCATCCAGGGTGTATCCTGCTTTAATGCCCATAGACGCCTGAGATAGGCACAGACTCCCTGTGACCCGAGGGAAGATCGGATAAAGCGCTAGAAGATGAATGAATGAATTAGTTAGTGTATTTAGTTATACAGGAATTCTTCCTTCCTTTTTATATTTACTTCCTTTATTTATGTCACTTGTACCTACACACCAAACGTTTGGAAGTGTGTGAGAGTTCAGCTGCAATGATGTTCGTCAGAACGATGTTATGAAAGAAATGACTGTAAACACACTCCACAGTATAAATTTTTATTGCTACTTGGCTGAAAAGGTAATTAAAAATACAGCTTTTCTGCTCCAAACTAGTCATAGCAGCATCTCAAATGAAATAATGAGCCATCACCCACCCTCGAAAATCCAAAGAGGTTTAAAGTCTAGCTGACATACAGCAAAAGTGCTTGCGGTAATCCTTCTCTTAAATCAACAGAACAACAATTTATTCATTTACCTGTAGAACTCATTATATTAAATATAGAACATAAAATATTCAGCAGACATCTGCATGCTAAAAAGAAAATGAAATAAGCAAAACATAAAAATATCATACATTAGGCTTTGGATATTTAAAACAATTCTTATAAACAGATAGTTGTTTGTTTTGTACAAAGTAACCGGCAAAGTGTATATATATATATATATATATATATATATATATATATATATATAAATTTTTAATTATATGTAGTTATTTATATAGGGCATGCTTCTGACATTGAATACAATTACCATTTGTATCAAATAAAACATTTCAATGATGGGGTGATAAAGTACTGCAAACTTCTTTTTTCTTTTTTTTTTTCAATAAATCTGCATGAATCAATGACATATAAAAATAAACCTCAGCTTCTTGGCATCAAGAGAAAATATAGGTGTCTCTAGAAAAAAAAAAATAGTGAGATGGAACTTTGGTCACATGACAAACATAATGAGCATTGTTGAAAATCGGTGTCTGTTCACAACACTCCTTCATTTGAAAAACCGACAAAAAGAAAATAAAAATACATTCGATTTAAAAAAAAAAAATAAAAAAAAAAAAAAAGGCACAATACATTTTGCGGAATCGTGGACGTTAACTGTAATTGTACAGGAAGGAAAATGAAAAAACACAGTAGGGCTGAATCTGCAATGTTGAGCGAAACACTTTAGAAGTCAATACAATTCAACAGAAATTCCCCTCCTTGTTTTATTGTGATCACTTTAACGTGTGTGGCAGCGAAAGCGCGGTAGCTTCAAAGTGCAATCCTGCGAAATCATGGACGATCGTGCTTTTTTACTTCGACCGGGGGACTCACTAACGCTGAAACAGCCATGCGTCAGTCCGTGATCCATAACGTTCATGTTAGTGTTCAACAAAACACCGTTATCAAGTAATAAACAACTGTACATTTCAAAAAGGGGGATCTAATTATAAATAAGCTCCGATAATTAGCCTAAAAGCCATGTGATGTAAATGTAAATATTAATTTACATATTTAAATCATGTGCCTGATTTATTTGTCTTGTACACACATACACACACACTCACACAAACACACAACATATAACTGTATACTAAGTAAAAAAAATGTATAACATTTTGTATATACAGTATGTGTGCTGAATATATATATATATATATATATATATATATATATATATATATATATATATATAGTTAAATGGGCTCCTGACTGTAAGAGGTTTGAAGACCCTGCTTGGAAACGATGTGCAAATGCAGGAAAAGGATTCTTTCTAACCTTCATTTGTGAACTTTAAAGGCCATGACTGTGACCATTTTTGATTGTCGTGTGGTTTTGTGTGAGAATGTTGTCTACTCTGAAATAAATATATATTCATAACCTGAAATTCTGTTGCGATGTTTTCGGCGAGCAAAGTGCGTATTGAATAAACGGTAACTTAATAAAGAATAAAAAGCAGGTAAGTAGTGCGAATTGTGGCTCCAGTTCAGACTCTGTTTTTTTTTTTTTTTTGGCAAACAGTAAAATTGCACGTCACATTCAGCAGACATGCTAACATCCCTATGAAGCAAATTCCTGTGGCAGATAATAAACCCTAGCATAGCCAGGAAGACGGGGTAGGTTTGTGCTTAAACAGCTTAAAAGCTAAAACGTGTATTTTGCTTACGTTGCTTAAAATAGGATTTGCTTACAACCAAACGAGTGTGGAAAAACTCGTTATAGAAATATTACAAAAAATACAATATAGCATGTTTAGGTCCATTTCTATAGAATAATGTTTGAACATTTCTTTCAGACAGGAACGGGGAATTCCTTCAACTAAGCAGCGGATAAAACTATTATAAATGTATTAGTCTATATACTGAACAAACATTTTGAAATGGCAAATTCTGACCATCTATTCGCAAACGACATCACACGTGATCATGTGATACCATGTGTT
Source organism: Kryptopterus vitreolus (assembly GCA_030449085.1). Classification (NCBI taxonomy): domain Eukaryota; kingdom Metazoa; phylum Chordata; class Actinopteri; order Siluriformes; family Siluridae; genus Kryptopterus; species Kryptopterus vitreolus. Next base: position 8,050,231 of record JACRUU010000005.1, on the reverse strand, counting down.
ACTGTGGTCCTGCCCTCTCGTTTACGTTCGGCTCACAAGTCTCAGGTTTGAGGATTCCGGTGTCACCTAGATACATTTCTAATGACGCTAAACTCGGCGCTCATGTCGCGATTTCCCTTTCTGCTCTGCGAAGTAGATTTTACTGTCAGTTTAACTTTGTTCACATTTTAAATCTGAAACAGTAAAAAATAAAAAGAAATTTTTTCCACTCTCTCCCACATCTCTGTAACAAGGGGTCAAAAAAAAGGTCAATTCTGCGTGCAAAATCATAAATGTTGGCACCTCTGCATTTAGATGAAAAAAATATGCTAAAGAATGTTTAAACCATAATGTGGCACAATGTACAATACATTCATTTTTCACAATTTATTTATTCTTTCAGTGATATAAATAATAAATTCTGGTTCATTCCTTAAACCTCTTGTGTGTGTGTGTGTGTGTGTGTGTGTGTGTGTGTGTGTGTGATGAGTTTGTTCAATGTAAAGGCTGTTGACATGTTTCAGACCTCATGTTTTTATTTCTTACTGAGGATTTTTGTTGTGATGAATGCAACACTTATGCACCAAAACTGCAGAAA
>JACRUU010000005.1:8027154-8047154 GCA_030449085.1 Kryptopterus vitreolus | reverse complement strand
AGTAACCCGACTTCTTCTTCGGCGCTTCGAGCGCTACCTCGATGATGTTATGACTGTCCTCGGGCGCCACCACTGAACCGTTAGAAAGCTTCTTCCCAAACAGACTAGACGTAGAGGGGGATTTCTTCAGGTCCGAGATCTCGCGTCCACAAACGGCAAGGAGGCACCCGTTAGCCGTTGACACCACCACGCTGTTTTGGCGGCGAATCTTGCTGTTGATGTAGTCGGAACATCGCAGATCCAAGTCCTTGGGGCTTTCCGGACGCCCAGAGCGGAGTTGGAAAGCACAGCAGTGGATGTCCACCTCCACTTCCAGCTTACTCCCGTTGGAAATGACACCTTCCAGTGGTGCTTCATCGTCACTGTCCAGACCGTTGTCCGATTGGTTGCTGGAAAATGTCGCAGACGACGGCTGGCGCTGGAACAGAGCGGTATGCGTCCCGGATCCAAGACTTCCAGGAGCTCCGGTGTTGCAAAGCGTGGCAGCCGGGTGCAAACTGCAGCGGCGGTCTGCCCGGGCGTTTGGGCCTGAAGAGGTATGCTCGTCGGACGCTGTGGACCCGGCCTCACTTCCCACCTCGGACGCAGAGGTCTCGCTGTTAAATTCCGAGGCAATGCCACTACTCGACGAAGAAGTGGCCGCATCAAGAGATGGCGCAGACAATGGAACAGGAACGGGAACCGGGGGCGCTCGGACGTCCACGGAGAGCGGATGCTCGCAGGTGCAACTGTCCTCGCCGATGCGTAAGGCCACGACTACAGCCCCGACGTTGTCCTTACACCCGTAGCTCTGAGCAAGTGTGCAGAGTTTTTTGGCAGCGGCTCGAGGGTCTAGGACAGCCAGCACAGTCGTCACCGCCTCTTGGTAGGACAGATATTGGAAAAGCGCCCTGTTACCCAAGATCAGGAACTCGTCTTGAGGGCAAAGTGGCTCAGTTCGTACCCAGGGTTTAGGAAGGACCCAGGGAAACAGATAGGAGCATCCCAACAGGCGAGAGCAGCATGTAACTCCACTCACCTTGTTGTCCTATAAACACAAACGAGTCAACAGATCCAATCAATTATAGGACGAATCTTTGAGGGGGGCGTCCCCGCAGACGCTCCCCACACTACGAATAAACACTTTCGCCGAGACGAACAAACCTGTCCTAAAAAGTCAAATTTGTTCGGGTTTGAAAAAAAAACTCGCCGCGAGCTTAATGAGTGTAAACGAGTGTAATACCCAAGTAATACCCACCACCTCCTCCTCCTCCCACCATCCACATACGTAGTAACCACGACATCCCGTGGTAAATACAGTACTGACTTTATACATTACTGTATTATTTTAAACTGTTTATTCATTTTAAATGTGCTATTGTTTGTATAACTTTTCTTAAGTGCAGCATTCAGGAATGCATTAAACTATCGTTTTTTTCAGCTTATATCTTATGAACATTAGGAAACATGCGTTAGTCAATAGCGAACGCCACGAATAACTTTCATAACGAACACGTTTATACTGCGAATGAACTCTCGGAACGTAAGTCGTTGGTAGGGTCGGGGACCGTCTGTACATTTCAACCAAAAAGGTGCGAGGGGATAGCCCATTGGTTAAGGTGGACAGGAAGATCACTGTTTCAAACCCCACCACCATCAAGCCATTAGTGGGCCGTTGAGCAAGACCCTTAACCCTCGCTCTGGATAAAGGCGTCTGCTAAATGCTGCAAATGAAAATGTGGGAATCCCGTAATCATTAAAGCGAACGCCTGTGCATTATTATCCATTTCAGTAGGAAGTCAATAACTCCATGAGAGATGTGATCTTCTGTGTAGATAGTAAAGAAAATCTACCTCAGTGATGATTGCCTTGGCAGTTTTAACCCTCTCCATCTCCTCCGCACTTTGCTCCAGGCTAAGAATTTTGGACAAAACCAGCGGTCGACCGTTGCGGCACAACACAGCCTGGCAAGTGCCCACGTTAGCAACGGTCAGGCTGAAATAGTTGCTTGAATCAGAGGACTCGTGATGAATGTAGCACAGGAGAGCGGACGCCCCGAGCTTCTGCCCAGCCATCCCCAGTTTTCTGTAAAGGACACAATAATGCTTATACTCTTTAATACAATATTTGTCTATATTAGAATTTACAGGGGCACGGTGGCGTAGTGGTTAGCACGTTCGCCTCACACCGCCAGGATCTGGGTTCAATTCCCATCTCGGCCATGTGTGTGTGGAGTTTGCATGTTCTTCTCCCCGTGCCTCAGGGGGTTTTTTTTTTTTTTTTTCTCCGGGTTCTCCGGTTTCCTCCCCCCCCGGTCCAAAAACATGCATGATAGGTTGATTGGCACCTTGGAAAATTGTCCCTAGTGTATGAATGTGTGTGTGTGAATGTGTGTGTGTGCCCTGCGATGGGTTGGCATTCCATTCAGGGTGTATCCTGCCTTAATGCCCATAGACGCCTGAGATAGGCACAGGCTCCCCGTGACCCGATGGAAGATCGGATAAAGCGGTAGAAGATGAATGAATGAATGAATGAATGAATTAGAATTTACGTAGATCATCTCTGTGTGTAACTTTTACTTTAATCTTATAAAAGACACATTGGCACCCAATTTATAATTGCGTAATCGAAATAAATGTATAATCTAAAACGTACCGAAAACAACATAAAAATAGACATCGATATTTGGCTAAGTGCACCTGTGTGACGTGAGGAATGTGTTGCACATATACACGCTGTCCAAGCAGCTATGCTGGAGCTCTTCAGCCAGTACGTCTCCCATGGTGCACTGCAGCAACCGCGGCACTTCTTCGTTTCGGTCACCATCAAAAATCCCGTACACAGCCTCCACACCATCCCTGAATCGATCCAAGGCCAGCACGGACACACACAACCTGCAACATCCGGACAAAAAATGGGATGAGCTAGTTTATACGGAAAGCAACCAAAACTGGAACATAAATTCTTAAATGGAGCCACGTACCAAATTTAACAATAAAAAAGAACAGAAAAATATGAACATTGAAATTAATAAGGAAAGAATTCATTAACAAGAAAAAGAATTATTAAAAGAATAATTTCGCAAGTAACATATATAATAAATAATCCATAATTTTATATATATATATATATATATATATATATATATATATATATATATATATATATATATATACAGACGTGGACAAAATTGTTGGTACCCTTTGGTCAATGAAAGAAAAAGTCACAATGGTCACAGAAATAACTTTAATCTGACAAAAGTAATAATAAATAAAAATTCTATAAATGTTAACCAATGAAAGTCAGACATTGTTTTTCAACCATGCTTCAACAGAATTATGTAAAAAAATAAACTCATGAAACAGGCATGGACAAAAATGATGGTACCCCTAACTTAATATTTTGTTGCGCAACCTTTTGAGGCAATCACTGCAATCAAACGCTTCCTGTAACTGTCAATGAGACATCTGCACCTCTCAGCAGGTATTTTGGCCCACTCCTCATGAGCAAACTGCTCCAGTTGTGTCCGGTTTGAAGGGTGCCTTTTCCAGACTGCATGTTTCAGCTCCTTCCAAAGATGCTCAATAGGATTGAGGTCAGGGCTCATAGACGGCCACTTTAGAATAGTCCAATTTTTTCCTCTTAGCCATTCTTGGGTGTTTTTAGCTGTGTGTTTTGGGTCATTGTCCTGTTGCAAGACCCATGACCTGCGACTGAGACCAAGCTTTCTGACACTGGCTAGTACATTTCTCTCTAGAATTCCTTGATAGTCTTGAGATTTCATTGTACCCTGCACAGATTCAAGACACCCTGTGCCAGACGCAGCAAAGCAGCCCCAGAACATAACAGAGCCTCCTCCATGTTTCACAGTAGGGACAGTGTTCTTTTCTTGATATGCTTCATTTTTTCGTCTGTGAACATACAGCTGATGTGCCTTGGCAAAAACTTCGATTTTTGTCTCATCTGTCCACAGGACATTCTCCCAGAAGCTTTGTGGCTTGTCAACATGTATTTTGGCATATTCCAGTCTTGCTTTTTTTTTTATGATTCGTTTTCAACAATGGTGTCCTCCTTGGTCGTCTCCCATGTAGTCCACTTTGGCTCAAACAACGACGGATGGTGCGATCTGACACTGATGTTCCTTGAGCATGAAGTTCACCTTGAATCTCTTTAGAAGTCTTTCTAGGCTCTTTTGTTACCATTCGGATTATCCGTCTCTTAGATTTGTCATCAATTTTCCTCCTGCGGCCACGTCCAGGGAGGTTGGCTACAGTCCCATGGATCTTAAACTTCTGAATAATATGTGCAACTGTACTCACAGGAACATCTAGTTGCTTGGAGATGGTCTTATAGCCTTTACCTTTAACATGCTTGTCTATAATTTTCTTTCTGATCTCTTGAGACAGCTCTTTCCTTTGCTTCCTCTGGTCCATGTCGAGTGTGGTACACACCATATCACCAAACAACACAGTGATTACCTGGAGCCATATATATAGGCCCAATGGCTGATTACAAGGTTGTAGACACCTGTGATGCTAATTAGTGGACACACCTTCAATTAACATGTCCCTTTGGTCACATTATTTTCTGTGTTTTCTAGGGGTACCATCATTTTTGTCCATGCCTGTTTCATGAGTTTATTTTTTTACATAATTCTGTTGAAGCATGGTTGAAAAACAATGTCTGACTTTCATTGGTTAACATTTATAGAATTTTTATTTATTATTACTTTTGTCAGATTAAAGTTATTTCTGTGACCATTGTGACTTTTTCTTTCATTGACCAAAGGGTACCAACAATTTTGTCCACGTCTGTATATATGTATACTATGTGTGTATGTGTGTGTGTGTGTGTGTGTGTGTGTGTGTGTGTGTGTGTATGTGTATATATATATATATATATATATATATATATATATAAAATAATATATGTGTGTGTGTGTGTGTGCGCGTGTGTGTTGGCGTGTGTGCGTGTAAAAAGTTCGGATATCTGACACCGATAGCAGACAGAACGTAGGTGGTGACCCTTTGAGGAAGGTTGAAGGATTAATGGTTCATTAAACATGAACAATGTTCTTTACATCCACAGAGGCGTCACAGAAACTCACAGTGAGGTGACCCTGAGTACCTGCAGGACTCACGCCGCTTTCACACTGAGGGATTAACGCTGATCATTTCTAGAATTAACTAGTGCTTAGTGTTGCTCACTTGTTCCTCTGGCCGCTCATCTCAGCGTAGCCGTGATCCCAGAGTACGCACGAGCCCTGCGAGTCCTGAACGCTCACAGTCGGCTTGTGGTCCAGCTTTAGAGTAGTTATATGACTGAGAGAAAAAGACATTAGAGTCTAAACTGAATCTCAATGTGAATTTGTAGTAGTTTATCAATCTTAGACAATTTTTTTTGTAAAATAACATTTTTCAATATAGAAAGTACAAGAAGCAGTTGAATTTTATATAAGAAAATTATATAATAAGACGTTTTTTGCGTTATAATAGGATGTAGTAAATTGCTGATCCTCTACACACTGGTGTGCTGGTATGAAGAGTCACCTGAACAGGTTGAGGGTTTTGTGTTCCAGCATCAGGCTGTTGTTCCCACTCAGGTCGAGTTCCTGTAAAGTTCCTGGAACTGATTCTGGCAGCAAGATCTCAGTGAGCTCGTTACAGCTCATGTCCACCAGCTACACACAAACACACACACACACACACACACACACACACACACACACAAACACACACACCAAATAATATAAATACTGATGATAGAAAAAAAGGGAAGAAAATGTGACAAATGCATGAAAAAAAGTCTAATAACTTTATCTCTATACTGATTATATATAATATACACACACACATACATATATATATATATATGTACATTTATAAATTCTATATCAATATTTGCGTATTTTTAATTATTTTGAATTGTGACTTTTTTTAAGTAAGAAGTATATAAAGAAAAAAAAATTAAAATCATGATCATAACGATTCTTATGTATTCAATTGCATCTACATTTATTATTATCTGTTCATCATTTTGCTCATTCATTAGCATTTGAAAAGATACTAATAATAACTAGTGTCATAATTGTTGTGTAAACAAACGAGCAAAATGGGTAGCTAATTATGTAATTATTAATGCATATAATATTCCAAGATTTAACAATGGTTTATTTTTCCATGCAAAATCTGTTAAACTCCTTTATATTCGTAGGTTTGTTCAGATTAGTGTGCACATTATTTTGTGTAAAAATGTTATTAAATCTAATGTTATATAATGTTGATGTTATTAAAAGGCAGAAATTAGATAGCTTAGATTAAAATCTAAGGTATTTCAAAAAGTTGTGTGTGTTCAGTGTCTTAATCATAATTTTGTGCGACATGTCTGCGAGTTGCTGCACATTTCTAACACTGACCTTTATCTCGGGCAGATTGAGGACTTCAGGAAAGACACCGATGTTGTTGGAGTGTAAGACGAGGGTGTGAAGTCTCTTGCAGCTGGACACGGTGGACGGGACAGTTTTCAGCTTGTTCCCACTCATGTTCAGCTCCTCCAGAAGCTCCAACTTACTCAACTTACTGTGGAGAGAATGCAGACGTGATATCAAAATAAAAGCACGAGTAAAAATCAATCAAAATCTCTCTGCCTGATTTTATTGTATACAAAAACCAATAGTGACACATGTTTAGGTCCAAAGTTATTGTGTTTAACATCAGCTCATGTCAGGAACATATGTTGTTAAAATGTGTTACAAATGATTGAAAATCCAAACTTTTTTTGCAGGAAAATAAAGTTGAGACTGAAATATTACAAATGTGATATTAACTAATGTGTTACTAACTTTAGTGTCCTGATGTTTGCTAATTCTTCTATGATAACTCAGATTAGTGTTCTTAGTGACATTATTCACATTAAAATGGCATTAAAATGTTCAGTGAAAAAAGAAGAGAAAAAACAGTTGTTCTGATGGAGACAGCTTCTCCAGGTAGTGGTTATAATTCTGTAGACATACATATCATTTATACCTTCTTTAAAAAATGTTTATACTCTTCAAAAAACAAACAAAAATAAACAATACTTACTACAATAATAGAAAATGAAAAAACACACATTCAGGTATACTTACAGAAGCTGTTAAGTATGAGATTTAGTCATTAATATATATATATATATATATAATATATATATATATATATTATATATATATATACTTATTATTATTATATTTATATACATATCAATTTTCCTTCAAAAAAGTTTGGATTTTCAATCATTTTTTAACACATTTTTACAACATGTTCCTGACATAAGCTGATTATATGTGTGTATGTATATATATATATATATATATATATATATATATATATATATATATATATATATAGAGAGAGAGAGAGAGAGAGAGAGAGAGAGAGAGAGAGCAATAGGAGTTAAAATGAACTAAAAGCAGCTGTACATATATTCAAATAAGAAAAAGGTACCATTTCTTCCTTCTATTTGCATCAAACAAGGGAAAGATGTCGGACGCTCTCTAATTTGCATATTCATATTTATTCATATTCTTAATTAGGCTAAAGGAGTTGTTCCTGGACAGACTGTTAAAATATTAAAATACATGTATTTTTCTCATCCGACTACACTTTCATAATGCAGCTCGACTGGGACTTTACTAGTATGATTTTTAATTTATTTTTTTAATCTTTATACCTCGCAGGGAAAGACAGCAGCTGGTTATAGGCCACATGTAAAACCCGTAGATTCTGGTGTCCCACCAGCAGGGCGGCGCAGTTCTCGTTCAGGTTGTTCCCGGTGAGGTAGAGCTCCTGAAGGGTGCTGAGGCTCTCCTCGGTTTGGCTACTCGGCGGGATTGTCCCCAGCGCGTTGGCAGACGCATTCAGGTATTTTAAACTGCGGCGAAGAAGAAACAAAGCATATTTAAAAATATCTTTGTGTTACCCTAATATCCAGCAGGATCGCCATGAGATTAACGGAGAGACAATTACATATCGACTGTATAGTGCAGAGTTCCCCGCAATAACGCTTGTGATATAACAGCTTCTCATCAGTGATCTCAGGATGAAATGGAAGCGAGAGGACAGGAACAGCAAAATCGATGGGCTCGCATTGCCTTAATGGAATGAAAACACTTATCGAGAGAAAAAAAATAATAAAAGCTGAGGAAGAGGAGATGCTCTAAGAGACTGCGAGCTGCTAGAGACGAGGTTATTAAAGATTTGGTTCTGTTAAAGCCTGACTGAGCGATGACCTCGCCCACAGGAAATTACTTCTAACGTGCTCGTATTACAAAACCACACCCCGTGCCTGCTTCCTTTCCCACGCTAACACGCGAGAACCGATTCCAGCCGCTACAGAGTGGATTCACTTTTTCAATGGCAAGATCGGTCCAAATTCCTCTGCTCTCTGTATGCTCAGAGGGAGAGAGAAGTAGAGAATGACAGGTAGAGAGTAAGAGAGAGAGAGGGAGAGGGGATGAAAGTATGGAAGTAGGGACACCCAGAGAATCGAAGATCTTTAATACAAACAGACAGAGAGGAAGAGAGGAAATATAAATGGCGGGAAGCAGAAGGAGGAGACAGCGAATGAAAGAAAAGAGGGGGTTGAAAGACAGACAGAAAGAAGAAGATGAGGATCTATAGAGAAAGAGAAACATGTCTTCAGTCTACGTTCAGTTGTCCACCGTTTTCCACTAAGGTTGGAGAGAGAGAGAGAGAGAGAGAGAGAGAGAGAGAGAGAGAGAGAGAGAGAGAGAGAGAGAAAGACACAAAGAGACAGAAAGAGAGTGAGACCTACTTTAAGGCCTTGGAGAAGAAGCTCTCCGGGAGCTCGGTGAGCTTGTTGTGCTGCAGGTCGAGGATTTCCAGAGGGATGTGATCGAGGAAATCAGGCACGCGTTGCAACACGTTACTGCCAACCAGCAGCTTCCTCAGACTCAGACCACTGAGTAATCTAATGTAGGAAACACAGAGATGATGTTCATCACTACCAGAAAACAAAGTCAGTCTATCCTATCACAGGTAAAGTCATTAGCATTTAGAGACCACTTCCAAAGTGTAAAATCGTTAGCCTGGAAGTCTGATTAACGAGGCTGAAAACTGAAAGATGCTTGTGGTGAAAAGGAGCCTCGTTCGCATCCTCTACACGTCAAACTCAAGGCCTGCATTGGACCTCAAGGTCCTACATCATTTTATGCGGCCCGCAAGAACTTATAAGGTGTAGGAGTGTCTTAAAATATGGCTATGCTGCTTATGCATTGACAATAAACTACATCTCCCACAATGCACATGACCATTTAACCCGCGAAGCGACGGCATCCCGCCACTAGAATGCAGCGGTTACCGAAAGCGATTTTTCCAACAAGCGGAAGTGAAACCAAGAAGCGAAAAAATAATGCATATGGAAGGCGCTTCCCAGGAAGACATAAAAGCAAATACGTTTGGGTTTCAAGGAGAAAAAACGATATGTGTTTTGGATTACGAGGCGACGTCGCTCATCAAAGAGTATATACTGTCTTATAGTTACAACTGGCCCTTCGAAGCCAACCACAATGCTGATGTACCCCACGGTGACGATGATTTTCACACCCCTGATCTACAATGGTGTGGATGGGATTTAAAGAACCCTGACCAGAATGAAGAAACCACAACAAATTTCTATCAGGATTTTGAATGCAATTGTCTGTATTGTTATATTATATGTAGTGAAAATTCCTTCCTTCCATAGTTAATCCTTCCTTCCATATCATTCATTCTAATCATTCATTCATCTTCTATCTCGCTCTATACCGCTTTATCCGATCTTCCCTCGGGTCACGGGGAGTCTGTGCCTATCTCAGGTGGGTATTAAGGCAGGATACACCCTGGATGGAATGCCAACACATCGCAGGACACACACACTCTCAAAATCACAATCACACACACATTCATACACTAGGAACAATTTTCAAAGGTGCCAATCAACCTACCGTGCATGTTTTTGGACCGGGGAGGAAACCGGAGAACCCAGAGGAAAACCCCCTGAGGCACGGGGAGAACATGCACAAACTCCACACACACATGGCCGAGACGGGAATCGAACCCGGACCCTGGCGGTGTGAGACGAACGTGCTAACCACTACGCCACCGTGCCTCCCCTTCCATAGTATATTAGTTCATAATTTAAAAAATTGAGGCTCATTTTACTTATTAATTAATAACTGAAGTGCTTCATGAACCTCATCCATAAAGATCTCCAAAACTATGCAGAACTCACCATCCAATAAAAGTAAAGCTTTTTTAAGCCCCACCCACACTCCAAATTGATGCCAGAACTGCAGGCGAAAAAACGTTCCAAGCATTAACAAAAACGAATTCATGAACCATGATTATCAAAAATTATTTCGAAGACGCTGTGAATTTATATTGATATTTTTATCAATTTTATATAAGGTTTTTTGGTTTAGGAAAAACGACCAGGACTCGTAATACTATATACCAGAATAAAATATCCGACCCCCCATTGCTCTGTCACGTCAAGACATTTTGCACCACGAACAAAGATATACTTTTCACATTCACCTTGTGTTAATGCTCAAACCAGAACGCCTTCAGTGATGACACTGACATTCTCATCTGGTAGTGACCTCACGATGAGTGCAGCGGTGTCCTGCACTCTCTTATCACAGCCGATGGAAATCGCATTAATACAACACACACTTAGACAGAAGTCTCAGTGGCGTGTTCTCGGGATAGGTGCCTGAATAAATCTTTCAGAAATTGAAAATGACACTGACCTGCCCGGCAGCTCCAACAGCAGATTGTGCGAGACGTCCAGCATCTCTAGCTTTCTGCTGTCACACACCCAGTCAGGCAGATATTCCAGAACATTCCTGTTTCCATCATCACAAACAAGCAAAAGCGCAATCATTAACTCCGTTCATTATCCCAAATTACAGAAGCCATCATGATGCTTGCTAAACCGTGCCGTGTATTAATGAATATCTGCTAGGCTAAACTACGCTTGCTTGTGCTTTACCTGCTCTATATACTAATTAGGCCATGACAGGATGTGACTGATCATCTGTCATGTCGACATGACTCGGACAAAATTAGACACTTCTGATGGCGTTAAAGCCACAGAGCAAAGCAAACGACAAACAGTAATGCTCATTTCAAATGCTAGCGTGAGTATTAGCTTGCTTGCTAAAGCTTGTCTTCAATCTGACATAACAGTTAGCGACCCATTAGCTGGCTCGCTAGCAGAGAGATCATTCTTGAGATATGTGGATGAAATGGTGATGTTATTCCACTCGTTATACACTCACCAGGACACGTCCATGTGCGTCAACTGATTAGGAACGGGATAGATGCTGATCGTCGATAAACCTGAGAGAGAAATTTATATAGAGTATAACACATTTTTATTCAGTGTGTGTGTGGGTGGTGATGAAAGAAAGGAGAGTGAGAGAGAGAGCACAAGAGAGACCGGCTACTCACGGTTGTTGTTAGCGTACAGATTACGTAGCGTGAAGCCACTAAGCGTGAGCGTCTTTAGCTGGTTGCGCTCACAGTGGAGAGTGTCCAGGTTACAGGCCGCACTCATGTCTAGTTCGGTCAGCCGGTTGTCCCGCAGATCCATCTGGACGAGCTGCTTTATGGGCTCCAGAGTCTCGCTTTTCACACTGCAGAGCCCGTTTAATCTGAAAGGAATGCGTACGTTAGAACAGTCTGGAAAGCGTCATATGATTGAACTGTTTTGCCACATCAGAGCATCAGGGTTCGATCTGTAACTTGCAGTAGTGTCTGGATGGGCTTCCACATGTTTTCTGTATCTCTGCATTTTTTGCTGCATTTTTTTCCCCTCCCATCTTCCGTAAAACTTGGTAACGAACAAACACACAAAAAGTTTCCCTAATTCCCTAATTGTCACGTAAATTAAGAATCACACTATTTCAAATAAAACACCACCATATATATTCTCCTTATTCAGAGTCGAATCAGAAAATCTGACTAAAGGCATCCGTGCAAAATCTAAATAAATAGATATAAATTCTTTAAAAATCACATGACACATTAGACTATAAATCTCAAAGGAAGAAAATTGTCCCGTCTAGGCAGGTCAATGTTAACGCCTTCTGAGGAACATTACACTAGAAACAAGTGACAGATATAAAGTGGACACTCATATAGTATGTTGTGCTAATTTTAAGACATTTTTACAATTTTTTTCAATACATATTTGTGTCTGTCAGACAGGTTAAGCCATTGGGCTCTGGACCTGGAAGGTCAAAATCCCAGCACCACCAAAGTGCCACTAGTGGGCAAATGCCGTAAATGATGCAATAAATGTAAATGTCAGTACTTGAACTTGTGTTTAGGGTGTAAAGAAAAGTTGGCTTTTTTGATCTAGTTAAAGGATCGAGTAAAATGTATTATCGATTAGATATTAATATATTAATTATTATTAATATTATTTAATATTAATTATTTTCAAGACTTTTTACTGTGTCAATTTATCTAAATTAAGGTGAATTTTGCTTGTTTCAAGAAGGGCATTCGTCTCGAAACAAGCAAAAGTCTCTCACACGCGACCAAAACGACATGCAAAACAGAAATCTCAGCACCGAGACTGATCCATGGCCTCTGGCGAGCGACATAAGCCTCGTCATTCTTACGAAATAAACTCAGATAACCTGCCCTTTCAAGTTTCTTAATGTTCTGACACGTGAACAGCTGCTTAAACATCTTCTCCGGAGGAGAGGAGTCTGCGTGGGACAGAGTAAAGAGCTTTTCATGAACCAAAAACTCAGCATGAAATCAAGTCCCTCTGCTCACATCTGGTGTTTGTCTGCGCTCCTCCGACAAGCAATGAGAGACACCAAAAGGAGAAATGTCATTAATGTAATTCAAAACGCATCGTTTTCAACGATTGCAAAAAAAATCTAATAAATAAACATCTAATAGTTTTAGTCCCTGATAAGATACAAGTACAAAGTATATTCATGAGTATGAAAAATAAGGCAATGCCTTCGACCCTTTCATGTACCTTTCATAACATCTCTGAGAGTGACGTTAACGTTAGCTTATTTAGCTACCTTATTTAGCTAATATTTACACTTAAGCATTTTTTTAAAGTCACCAGGCAGATAATTGTTATCCTTACCATTGTCATTGTCATTACATCTTTTGGACTGCTACTGTTTAGGGTCGCCAGAGCCGACGATCCATGCATTTTTTTTAGAATGTTTTACGCTGGATGCCCTTCTAAACGCAACTATTATATGAAGTTGAGGGTTAACAGCCTTGCTCAAGCGCCCACTAGTGGCAGCTTGGTGGTGATGGGATTTGAACCTGCAACCCTCTTGGTCCGAGTCCAATGCCTTAACCACTGAGCTCCCTTCATTTACATATATATATATATACACATATATATATACACATACATAAGTTATATATATATCATCATATTTTCATAATTTGCATATGGGATTTGATTGGTGCGCTCAAATTGAGCTTGTTTGAGCACAATTTCGACCCTGGAGGTCGGGGAAGATTTGAAAACAAATTGATTCCCAAGTCATGGATTCAAATCATTGTGATTACGTTTATTAAACGCAGATACAGGATTGGAAGAAGACCGTCGGATATTTAATGAAACATAATACCACTCCTCATCTCTCTGTTTTTTTTCTCTCATTTTAGGAGTATGACTGGAGCATAAATCCTGTAAATCCATAAGAGCTACTCAGATAAATTGGTGGACGAAAACACCACAACCAGGGACTGTTCTGTTTTCTCTGATGAAAGTATCCGTGTGTGTGTGTGTGTGTGTGTGTCAGGTAAGTGTGGAGGCATTAAATCTAGATTTTTTGTGCGTCTCTGTTTTGTAACAGTGGATCATCCTGTTACTTTATTGCTGTGCATTATGCATAAAGAGACTGACAAGCGTATTAACTCGCAGACAATGCCGGGGAGCGTAATTTAAAGATGAAAGAGACGAACAAAAGGCGAGCTCCATGTCAAATGATGGCCTATTCATTCCCTCGATCCTCAACTGGAAGGATGTGGTCTGAATACTAACCGAACGAGTTTAACACACTGTGTAATAGCAACGGCAGGTTTCCAAAAGGCAAACCAGCATGGCTTCTGTAGCAAATTCATTCATTCATTCATCTTCTACCGCTTTATCCAATCTTCCCTCGGGTCACGAGTAGTCTGTGCCTATCTCAGGCGTCTATGGGCATTAAGGCAGGATACACCCTGGATGGAATGCCAACCCATCGCGGGGCACACACACTCACATTGACACACACATTCATACACTAGGGACAATTTTCCAACCTACCGTGCATGTTTTTGGACCGGGAGGAAACCGGAGACTCTGGAGAAAAAACCCCTGAGGCACGGGGAGAACATGCAAACTCCACACACACATGGCTGAGACGGGAATCGAACCCGGACCCTGGAGGTGTTTCAATCGGGGATTCAATATATATATATGACATATCCGCCAGCTCTATGGATAGCGAAGCCATTTTCTAAAAGACAATATGAGACCAATAAAAGAAAAATCTAATGGAGCTTGATGTTTTATTATAAATCCACAATGGGAGCACTGGTAGCTCCGCCTCTACGCTTCCGTTAATGATTCCCTGCACCGATACTTTAATTATCAGGCGGTCCGATGAGAGGCAGCAGCAGCGTTCACTTGTTCATCACGCTGTAAATAAAGATGCACTCTTGGCTCACCGTAGGTCGATGTTCTTGACATGACTCATCCTCAGCAGGCTGCAGAGCTCCAAGGATTCGACTCGGTTCCCAGCCATGAGCAGCCGGTCCACAGCGCTCAGCCTTTCCAGCACGGTGGGGATGTGCGGGAACGTGTTAAAGGACAAACCCAGACTGCAGAGCTGCACCAAGTCCCCCAGTTCATCCGGCAGAGAGCTCAAGTGATTCCCATCCAGAAAGAGGGTCTGCAGGCTGGGAGAGAGGGAGAAAAATTACCATGTCCTGTCATGTTCAACCACTGTTTTTGTTTTTTTTAGTGTGCTTAAAAATGAGCAATAATTAACAATAGTTTGGGATATTTTTCATACATAAGCTATTAATTTAAAAACAAAAATAAAAGCCATTTTTTCTTTCACCAGATGACCTCATGACCACCCGCTAATCACCTGCATATAATTATGCTAATGCTGATGAATAATCATAGCCACAAGAATCCGGATTGACCTATGCAGACATCCTGTAAAGGTCAATATCGTTCTCTCTTATATAGCCATAATGTTTTTATGATTACGGGCGTGGCCAGCGATATCAATGCTGCACGTACCCTGTACCTTTCATTATACTGACAGTATAATAAAAGGAAAAAAAAAACATGAGATTGTGGGAGGGCGAGCTGACCCCTGGAGGTTGCTAATGCGAGCGGGCACGGCACCGAGACCGTTACAGGACAGGTTGAGCTCGGATAGAGTCGGAATTTCGCACAAGGCTTCAGGGAATACGCCTAGTCTGTTGTGAGACAGGTTGAGGCTCTTCAGCTGAGTGAACCTGCAAACACACACACATACACACACACATATACACACAGAAAGAAGATAAGATAAGATGTACAATGATTAACTTACATATACAGGGATTTTTAGGGGATAACATATCATTTAAATAAACCTGATGACATCTTTTCTGTCACGGACATTCGAACAGAGGATGAAATAATCAAATCATCGCTTCTTTAAAGCAAATGAATAAAGCAAAAAATAAAAGCGCGATGACATGGGATGACAAAAAAGCACTCGTCCTAGCGATGTGAATAGGATCTATACTGATATTGATTTTCACATATACATATGTCTTTTGATGTATTAATTAATGATAAATCATCAATACTTTAGTACAGTGAAACATGAAAAAAAAATTTCCATAAACTTACATGCAGAACAAGCCCTTAGAAAATATTCTACAAACAACATCAAACAAACAAACAAAAAACTACCATTTTAACATTAATCATAGGATCCGTGTTTAATTTAGAATAGAGATGTTACTTTATTATTAGAGAAATTTAAAACCTAAAATTGTGGCAAAATTGTGGTTTAGGCACCCGATTCAGTCCGATAAAGATAAATGTCTACTTTATAGTTTTATAGTAGATCAGGTTTTACAATTAAACCAATTTTTTGTGTCTATTTTATTCCATTTGAGCGCCTTGTGATGTAAAATTATGGCTACTTACAGCGAATAAATGCTCAGTGTTTACAGCTCAAACAGTAAAAACACCAATACAAGAAGTTGACTATTAACATTAATAGTGTCATCTAGTCGGGTTTTCACTTTTTCCTCACTCTCTGATTGGCACGGACAATTAATATAAGCTCGAACGGCACAATATACTGGAGGACATTGAACAGCCTCACCGCTGTATTATACAACCTGGAAAGTTATCTTATCTTTAACGATATGCAGCTGCGTGGTTTTGTGAAGAACATAACACAGACGTAATGTGAACTTTAAGGTCTTTACCTGTTAAAGTTGCAAAGGCCTCCAGGACCTTCGAGACTGATGAAGTTATGGCGTAAGTTGAGGTGTGTGACATCTTGGCTGTAGAAGAGATATTCAGGAACCTCCTCCAGACTGTAGCAGGACAAATCCACCAAGCTGATAGTCTGAGACACCACCTACACATACAAACACACCATCAACAACACCGCTGTGCGTTTGGCGAAATAAATCGGAAAAAAACCATCTCGTTCCCGGTCAAGCGCCCAAGACCTTTCCCCTGTACCCTGGAAATCGCTAGAACGTTCGATACGATGAAAAGTGGGAAAGGACAGGCGATTAACATTTCACCTGTTTTATGTTAATGCTTGTTGTCTTCACAAGGTTACATGTTTAGGCTACAACATATATACTATATATGTATATATATACACACACACACACTGGTAGCAGCAAGTAACCCAAATAAAACCAAGAGTTGGACTAGACAAACATACATTTTCCAATAACGATGGAATAATAGATAATAACCCATATCTATTGCATGTACACAGTGACCTGGAAGCTGTTATGTACGCTAAAACTAATATCACTGTAAATGATTTTAGCATTTTGCAGTTCATGTAATCCTTATAGTGCTTAATAATGTGTGCTTTTATCTTATCAGATATATATATATATATATATATATATATATATATATATATCGATATATATAGTTATATATATATATGAGAGAGAGAGAGAGAGAGAGATAAATAAATATAGTATAGATAGATAACCCTAGACAGTCTTGTCTTGTTCGTGTTTTGCGCTGTTTGCACTAGGTTGCACACGATGCACTTTATGTAGCTAGGACAAACTTAGTCTAGTCCTCAGCATTGTGTTCTTGTAGCTCTATGTTGTGCCATATGTCATTTGTAGCTCTATGTTGTGGTTATATGTTGTTTTGTGTAGCACCAGGGTTCTGGAGAAACGTTGTCTCATTTCACTGTGTACTGCTGTACTGTACGGGGGGTCTACTGCGTCAGCTATATATATATATATATATATATATATATATATATATATATATATATATATATATATATATATATATAGTTGTAATGACAATAAAACCTCTTGACTTGACTTGATATCCAAAAAGCAAGATGCTAATATTGTCAATGCCATATTGTGCTTAATTCATAAACATCTCAGGGATCCAGTGTTGGGTTTTATTTTTCCTACATTATAGCTAAAATTATACAAAATTGTACAAGTAGGTAAATTATGCATTATGATTTATTGGCATTTCAGCCACACAGGACAGTACACGGTGAAACAAAGACACTGTCCCCTGGGTGCTGCATCAGCATAAATGAACCCAAGATCAACTCAAAAATATCTAGAACATAAAGTGGATGTGTGAAAAAAAAAAGAGTGAAAATAACACAAGAGAGTGAGACCGTAAAAGCATATTGACACTGCAGCACCGACCAGCACAGTGTGATCTTGTTTTGTGTCAAGATTTTTTGTCAAATCTTGTTTTTTTTTTTTTTGTAAGTTCATGGTAAGGTTCTGATATACACCACCGGTATGTAAAAAAAATGCTAGAGAAAGACTTTCCGACAGTCTTTTCCATAGACTGTTGTGGACAACAAATTCCTCAAGCAATATTATGGAACAATGTTGACATGACACAACCCTATTTAGGGAAACAGGGAAAATTAAGTTTGTGTGTGTGTGTGTGTGTGTTGCCTACTATCGGCTTTTTGGTTTTATAAAGGCTTTATAAAGACGCTCTTTGAGTGGAGCAGAGAGTCCAGATAAGAATCTCCATTCGTCAACGGCGCTTCAGACTTCTCAGATTTTATTTCCTCTCTCATTATATTAAACAACTGTTCCCCCTCACACAAGCGCTGTTTGTGCTCAAGCACTCGCTGCCTGGATGGAGTAAAATCCCCCTAACAGAACGAGTGAGACGTGGCATGATGTTAGAGGTGTGCCATTATTGACCGACATTTATATATGTATATAATGTATATATGTATATAATGTCGCTCACGAATGGCACACCTCTAACATCCCTCATAGTTCTTTTCATTCATTCATACATTCATTCATCTTCTACCGCTTTATCCGATCTTCCCTCGGGTCACGGGGAGCCTCAGGTGTCTATGGGCATTAAGGCAGGATACACCCTGGATGGAATGCCAACCCATCGCAGGACACACACACACACACATTCACACACTAGGGACAATTTTCCAAGGTGCCAATCAGCCTACCGTGCATGTTTTTGGACCAGGAGGAAACCGGAGAACCTGGAGAAAAACCTCCTTGAGGCACGGGGAGAACATGCAAACTCCACACACACATGGCCGAGACGGGAATCGAACCCGGGCCCTGGAGGTGTGAGGCGAACGTGCTAACCACTAAGCCACCGTGCCCCACCCCATAGTTCTTATTATATCTTATTTTTTATCATTTGTTATTCCTATTAAGAGGGGCACGGTTTGGTTTAGTGGTTAGCACGTTCGCCTCACACTGCCAGGGTCCGGGTTCGATTCCCGTCTCGGCCATGTGTGTGTGGATTTTGCATGTTCTCCCCATGCCTCAGGGGGTTTTTCTCCAGGTTCTTTGGTTTCCTCCCATGTCCAAAAACATGCATAATTATTTACTTGATATTGATTCAAAATAAACTGTCTCAATAAAACTATTAAATACACACTTTCTAGACTGGAAATTAACAATCACTTAAAAAATTGGGACATGGGAGGAAACCAAAGAACCTGGAGAAAAAAACCCCCTGAGGCATGGGGAGAACATGCAAACTCCACACCCACACACACATGGCCGAGACGGGAATCGAACTTCAGCAGATGGGAAATCAGTGCCGGCCTATAAACAGCTCAGATCAAATCTTTTTTCACTTTCAATAGAGACCGGACACAGACAAAAACCGGGGAAAGAGAAAAAAAAGGGGGGGGGGGATAAAAAATTATGTGAGCAGATTTTACTTCATTTACTCACATTTACTCCATTATATGAGTAAAAACTAGTACGGGGTATTTTAAAAGTTCAACCATGAAGATACTGGGTAAAAGTGATGGCCTCAAACATGCCTCCTGTGTGCATCTGCAGTGAATGCAGCTGGCTTTTCGAATGAAGATCTAAATTTCAAGCATATCAGTGAGTCATTTGGCTCGCTGCTGAAAGCTCACATCCGATTTTCCTCTTATGCAAGAATACACTCCGAGCCAAAATTCATCATTTGGCTCAGGAAATCACACACATGGAAGATGGAAGGTAGTCAAGTGAAGTCCTGATGATGGGAAAAAAATGGCCAGCAATCTGTTTGGGGGAAATAGACGTTTTAAAAAAAAAAAAAAAAAAAAAAAAAAATATATATATATATATATATATATATATATATATATATATATATATATATATATATATATATATATATATTGTTTGTTGAAAGAGCAAGAATTCAGTCTGGATTAAATGCTTGAAGAGACCACGTTTACAAGATCACTT
>JACRUU010000005.1:8017154-8022154 GCA_030449085.1 Kryptopterus vitreolus | reverse complement strand
AAGCATCTTTTTTAAATGACCACCATGCAAAGCTCATGTAAAGCTGTACACCATCATACAGCTTTCACACTTGGAAGAACAAACACGCACTTTTGCCAACTTACAAAAAAAATGAAAGGTATTCATATCAGAACAGAAGATCAAGTCAAACTCGATGCTGGAGATGCCTCCGTACACGAAGAATCCTTCACAATGCCCGAATCCAGATTATTATAGCTAAGAAAAGTTCATGAAAACGTAAACAATCAAAAAAAAAACATTAAACTAAAACTGTGACACACGACTGCAATGCAAAAAAAAAGGTTAAATAGGGTCATTTATAATAGAGGTAAGTTCAACTCAAATTAATGACTTTTGAACCTCGTTAGACGTATAATTAACTTGTCTTTCCATGATTTATTCCACTATTCCATATTTACAGATATCGAGTCATTTACAATCGAAATAAAAACAACCTAGCTGTTATGAGTTTAGATGAAATTCCAAGTGTTTTGCTAACTGAAACAAACAAGAATGGAAACATTCATTCCGACAGTATGAAAAGCATTTGACCTTGATGGGACCTTGTTTGCCTGACTAGTATCATTGGATAGATATAATGATTCAATCTGTTCGTTCCAAGACGAATATTTCATTCAAAAACCAACCCCGTCACTTCATGGAAAAGGAAGTGATGTTTGAGCTCATCACCAGTAGCAGCATTTTGTCTGCATTTACAAGCTAAAAGTGACTCCAGCCAACCAAGACTCATTTACATCCGACGCACGTCTGGGGTCCTATCAGGCCCATAAATCGTACGAGTGACTCTTTAAAGATAAAAGAGCTCGCATTAATTACGCTGCTTTCTTGTTTCTTTTAGCATTTTTCCCAAAGATCCCCAAAGAACCTGTTCGATAATATTACAGGAAGTGTCTGCAAGGCTCACGGAATGTGCCATTTAAATAAAAAAAAGAAAAAGAAAACACTGCATCCTGCAAGTGTTTTGTCACAATTTTGACTTTTCATAAAAAGCACGCACAGCGAGGTCAAATGCACTTTCATGTGCACCGAGCAAGAAAAGCAAACACGGGACACACTGAGGAAAAGTCGGTGTAGTTCCTCATGTCATCCACGTGGACGATATCCGTATGGACGATACGAAGAAGATTGGAATCCTTCATTAATAAAGAGATATTTACATTATAAGTATATGATGTGGTGAAACTGGGTCAATGCAATTATATATATATATATATGAAATTCCGAAAAAAAATTGCTAGCGTGGTCCTTATTTAATCCTCAAGGTTGCCTGAAGAAGATCTGATAATGAGGATGATGATGATGATGATGATGTCACTGTGGTTTTCAGATAGTTGATATACCTGAAATGAATCTAATGTCCAGTCCAGAAGAAGACACTGTTATATATATATAAGTTATATATATATATAAGTTCACAAGGGAAGTCTCTTCTCCTCCTCCTTCTCTTCTAATGAGGATTAAACTCTCAGCTCCAGGCAGTTCCCATCTCTCAGGTATGTATCAGAGAGTAATACCTTAAAGCTCCCGACTTCCTCTCTGTCTCTATTGCTCTTTCTCTCTCCCTCACACAAACACACACACAAACACACACACACACACACCCTGCATTTCGTTTTCATTTTCTCCCGACGTTCTGTAAGATCAATATCTCATTAAAAGGCCAAAGCCAGGCCTAAACATGATTTATTACCACTGGACCGCTGTCAGACCTCTAAAGGAACACTAGCAAGATCTTGAGTCTCACTTCCCCTGGGAGCGACAGCTGCACTGCCTGACCCTCTCCACCCCTACACACACACACACACACACACACACACATTTCTCCTGTTTAATAAAGTTTTATTCCTCGTATTCTCGATCCATAATCATTAAGCCGGACATTATGTCATTACATACAAGACAGCGCTGCCTTATTCTATATTCTGATTGGTCAGGAGGTGTTGATTCATTTTCTATAGCAGGTCTCAATTTATATTATTATTTTTAATTGTGCAATAACACAGACTTGCTCATGTATTTAATTATCAAAATAAGTGATATTAAGGTTTCTGGTGTATTTATTTATTTTTTTTAGTAGTGTAATTAGTTATCTGATCAGAAAATCCTGGACAGAGATCAGGCTGAAAAATTGTATTCATTGGTCATTAATACGAGCTGCATGACGGAACATCAGGTCTCTGTTTTATCTTAAATGAAGCCTCTTAACTGCTTTAAGAGGATCATTAGACCATCGTTTGTGTCCTCGCATCCTTCCAAACCCAAGCACACAAAGCTATACTAGCTCCAAAGGGGAGGAGTCAACAAAGCCCTTTTTGCCCTCCTTCATCATTGCCCTGCCCATTTACCTGCATGACGTCTACATGTGTGAATTTGCATAGATATATACAAATGTTCATGAAATTAATTCTAATAAGAAAATTCGTTTGACGATCAATTAGAGGAACATTCATTTAGAGCCGTTCATTTGTGTCAGCGGTGGCCGAGGTGCAATGGCCGAGCCGCCCTGGTAGAAGATGCTGTATTTGGGAAATGCTCTTTTAGCTGTTTAGTTACCATTTTGTCATTTGTGAAAAGGAATACCCGGATACCAGGCCCAAATTCTGATGTTTGAGTAAAAGCGTGCAGGGAATTTCCACACTCGTGTGTGCTAAACTGGTGAGAATCACACTCCAGCAGTGTGTTCTGTGCTCTGTGGTCTCTCTGAGCTGCGAATCACACAGCTGCTGCTGCTGCTGCTTCTGCTGCTCACTCAGGCAAAAACTAGGACTGTTAAACAAAAAGAGAACGGGAACCCAATGTACAGCCCACAGGCCTCGGTTTGAAAACATTTCCATAATTGAGTCACATGATCAGTTATCAATTTTCCAGCATTTTCTACATAAGCAACGAAGATAGACGGTAAAAAGAAAAGGATGGGGGTTGAATATAGCACGGATGGTGATCATGATTATGAGAAATACACAGTGGACATTACAACAGAGGATTTTGTCCTGGACATTATAGCTCTATGAAGCTACAATAAAAGAAGCTAAGTAGCGAGAGGTGGGTCCAACCATCAAGAGATTAAGCTAACATTATATTCTGACAGGAAATAGCTGCTGTGAACTAGACATGACCAAAATAGCAATTAATGCGAGTTCCATAGTTTGCAAATAAATTCTTCAAACTGAGCAATTTGATATAAATGCTCCTAAGTTCATTTTTGTCATCACTTTTTATTCAAAAATTTCAAATTACAGAAATATTCTATAGTAAGAGCAATGAATAAAAGAAGATTCCAGTGCTCTGGTAAAGCTGTAACTACAGGATGGACATGTTTCTTCACCTTTTCTTGCTATTACTTAATAACATGCCAAGCTGTCGGTTTCTTTTCAAGAACAAGTAGAAAAATGCTGTGTGGCGGATAGGGGGTGGGAGGAGGGGCTTGAGTGTTGATAGCTGCTATAAGGTAAGTGAAAACAGGAATGAACTCACAGAATTTAGCCGCTTTAAATGGACGCCAAGAAGCAGAGTTCTTTTTCATTGCCTTTACGACACCAGAGCCAAACTGAGTTAGTGGTAGAAAGCACTCACCGGAATAGAAGCGTATCATGCAGCTGAGATCGGAGTTCGCGGCCTCCTGCTGGACCCGCATAGGATCTTCGTAGCCCATGGTGGTCAGATAATCGTACACCATCTGAAGAGGACGCTCAGACGAATCCAACCTCCTGTTTTTGATTAAAAATCCAATGCGCATCATTAGCTATTGCTAATGCAAACTCAACTCACTTATTTTGTAAGATACCTTTGGCAAATTGTGTGTGTATTTTAATTGTATAGGAAATGTTCAATTGGGGGGGCACGGTGGCTTAGTGGTTAGCATGTTCGGCTCACACTTCCAGGGTCCAGGTTCAATTCCCGTCTCGGCCATGTGTGTGTGGAGTTTGCATGTTCTCCCCGTGCGTCAGGGGGTTTTTCTCCGGGTTATCCGGTTTCTTCCCTGGTCCAAAAACATGCACGGTAGGTTGATTGGCACCCTGGAAAAATTGTCCCTAGTGTATGAATGTGAGTGTGTGTGTGTGTGTGTGTGTGTGTGTGTGTGTGTGTGTGTGTGTGTGTGTGTGTATATGTGTGTGTGCCCTGCGACAGGTTGGTATTCCATCCAGGGTGTATCCTGCCTTAATGCCCATAGACGCCTGAGATAGGCACAGACTCCCCGTGACCCGAGGGAAGATCGGATATAGTGGTAGAAAATGAATGAATGAATGAATGTTCCTTGTGTTCACTTTACGTTTTATAGTCACACACTGTAAATGTTTATTGATGTCCGTATGCCCTTAAAACTGGCCTTATACATGCTTTTGTACCGGCCATCTTTTTTGCTCTTTGCACTGTGGAGTGATGTGCGAGTGGAGTGATAGAAATTTCACTCATAGTCATTAAATTCTCACCCAGAAATCTTTCTCAACATTCAAGCCACTCTATAGAAATAAAATAACTCTGAGTGCGGCGGTATTTCCCTCATAACTGAATGTGTATCAGGATAATGGCACATCACATGCTTTACTAGGATTCTCTAGATCACGTGTGTCAAACTCAAGGCCAGTGTGTGTGGCCTGTCATGTCATTTTATGCAGCGTGCAAGAGCTTAAAAGGTGTATTATTGTCTTAAAATAAGGCTGTGCTGCTTTTAATAGTGCACTGACAATAAACTCCATCTCCCACAATGCATGCGACTATGTTACACGACAAGTGACGGCATCCCACCTCTAGAGTGCAGTGTATCCGGCATCTGTGTTTAAAGAGGGCCATTTTTCCAACAAACGAAATTGAGAAATTTCTATCCCAAACATCCCAGGTAGCGAAAAAATGATGCAGTTGGAAGGAATTTCCAAGAAAGATGGGAAAGCGAATACATGTTTGTGCTTCAAGGAGAAAGCGCCATGCGTTTTGTGTTATGAGGCGGCATCGCTCATCAAACACTATATACTGTCTTAGAC